>PVJD01004342.1:0-139253 GCA_004026545.1 Mormoops blainvillei | reverse complement strand
TTTGTTCTTGATATAGACCAGAGCCATTTACAGCCACAATTTTTTTTTTTTAAACTAGTAGTAAAGCATATTACAAGCCTTCTTAATTCAATTTGCTCCGGCATTTATTGTGTTTTATAAAATATCTAAATGTCAGCCAGATTTATAAAAATGTATTTGTAATTTAATAAATGGTTAAAACAGATTATTCATGAGCAGATATAATGCAGACCATAATAACCTAAATTGATATGGATTTTTGTTTTCCTCCTAATCGCAAAAGTAATTAGTGTTTGATGACAAAGTTTTTTATTCTACAGGAATGGGCACTAAAAATGCATCTGTATGCATCTGAGATTCCCACATCACTACTGTAGGTTAACGCTCAATGCCAGAGCATTGGAGGGATTTATGAATTTCAATGTGCAATGAGTTCAGGGAAGGGTCAAGGACACGTCAAGGGCGGCTCAGCCCAGACCCAGGTTTGAGGAACACCACCAATGGAAGGTTCGCTGACTAAATAGACCCTGGCCCTCTCTCTGGGGTAAACGGAAGGCGTGAAGGGAATGAATGGGAATGCCAGCGCTACCACTCGCGCTCAAAACCGGCATCCCTTTGCTGCGACTTCAGGGCCACTGGCTTTAAGGAAGAAGCGGCGTTTAAAATACAAGTTGTAAAACTTCCCAAAGAAGTCCGCCACCTATTCTGAGAACTTCGCACAAACCAACCTGCCCTGCAGTCCCGGGCCCTGAGTGTCACTGAGTGCCGCCTCTTCCGGAATGTCATCGCCTTGTCAGACTGACTGCTCTCCCTGGGTGATGTGCATCGAAGGTTCCTCCGTGGCTTTTCTTGGCTCAGGAGCTCACTTCTCTCGAGCGCCGAATAACATTCTACTGCCCGGACCTGCCACCGCTTATTACCCATCACCTACTGAGGGACAGCTCGGTTCCTTCTGAGTTTTTGACAGTTAGGAATAAAGCTGCTATAAGCGTCCACTTGCAAGGATTTTTGTGTGACCCAAGTTTTTAAGTCTTTTGGGTAAATACCAAAGAGCCTGGTTGCTGGATTACTAGCTTTTTACATATGAATGTGAAAGGATTTGACAGGTTCAAGGCAAGTGCAGGGGGAGCGTGGGGGAAGGTAGGGAAGGGGGAAGAGGGGTGAGAACAGCTTTAATCCCCATTTGTTTTGAGGGCTTTTTGATACACACGGAACCTAATTAGGAAACTACCTTCTACGAGTGCAAGGTTAATTAGATAATTAGTTGAGCTGAGTAACAGATGAGGTACTGCATATTAAAAAAAAATTAATATACAAACTCTAACTGTGTAAGTAATTCCAATGATAGGGACCAAAGCCAGGTTTGAAAATAAGCCTGTGAAATACCAAGAAAAAAGGCTGGGACTAGGCTGTATTTTGACTGACAAAAGGAAGACAGCCCTGTCAGGAAAAGCTAAAACTGGACACAAAACTATTTTTAAATACAGAATAAGGTACATACTTAAAGATAATTTATTGCTCATTGGCTTCTGAGGGTCAGGCCCGTGTGTTCCTTTCTCCACTGAATTTTCCTTCACCCAACACCTACTCGGTGTTCGCTCCTCGCCAAGCACCGTTCCGACTGCGGAGGACACACCTCCCAGCCCGGGTCAGAAATCGCCGGGCTCAGGCAGCTTTGAGTCACACAGCCAGCCTGCGGACAAGAGCGACAGATGAGAAAAGCACCCGTGCGGAGTCTGAGACACACCGGGGCCTGTGTGGGCAGGGTCCCAACAGGCCAAGGGACCCGGAACGTGCGATTTTACTACACACACGGGCCTAGGTCAGCAGCACTTAGAGGATGAATCTAATTTGTCATTTTTTTTTTTTTTAGTGCATTCTTTTTGGAATGGCAACAGAAACTGTTAAGGAAATCTTCCAAATGCTCTGTTATTTTTTAATTGCCGAAGCATCCAAATATTAAACATCATTTGACTTTATTCCACAGCATGATTTATATGGATGATTTGGTTTCTTCTGATGTAAATTTAAAAATAAAGCTGGGGAAACGGCCTGCCCTATATTCTTTTTAGACATAAATTATAAAGTGTCGTGAGTATTCTGGGACGTTATTTGATACCTCACATCAAATCTGCAAAACCCCGACGACGCGACTGAAACACTTCACCGCTGGCATTTGAAGCGCTCTCCAACCGGTTTTATATTGTGACTTAAATCTTCATTTTGTCAGCAGGATCTTTAGGTGGTGAGAATTACCATAAAAGTCCTATAACTTTCTGCCCTTTGGAAGGGCACACCTTCGAAAACCGCGTGCATCTGGGGGACATGCCGCGCTGGGAACCTTCTGGGTCTATTCGTCCGGGGCGCCAAGCTCTGTCACAGACAGGGTGCCTCGTTCCTCCAACACGCGGCCCAGGTCCCCGCGGTTCATCTGTCACCGTGGCACCAACATCTTCCTACTGCCTTCCGGGGAGGTGGAGACACCCGTTTATCACACGATAATTAGCCACCTAATTTCCTCTCTGCGCATAAAACAAGAGAGAAGCCACTGCTTCTCACCCTGGAGATGAGCGCTTAAGGTCGAAATGTTCCAGAGACTCCTGTTTGCTACATCCCACACGTTTTAACTTTACACAGAATGCCATTTGCACTCACATGGCTGATGAAGGAGATAAAGGAGTTGCAAACTATCTCAGGAAGGGCTGAGGTTTGCAAGACAAAGTGCTTATTTTCCTCCCAGGTAGACCTAGAGACGCAGGCGAAGGCGGGGCAGCAGGTGCGGACAGACCGCACGTTAACGCGAATCTCGCACACGCAACAAACCCACTTAGAGACTCGGACTGTGATTGGACGATCGTTCAGCCTGCTTGTGTCCTATCACACGCAGGCACCATATGAAAGACTCAGATTCCTGCTCTCAACGAAGCTTCCAAGTTAGTGGTATTGGCTGCGGTACCGTATCTCTGCCCTGAAAATGCTTCCCTGGTAATTTATCGAGACTGTCTCGTTCTAAGTCCTGTGGAATCCGGCTCACCTAAATACTGGGTTTGCAAAATGCAGAGGTTTTTAGACTTAAACAATAATGCTGAGTGTTAAGTCTTTAACCTTGACCCATAAGGGATACTTAGGACTGCTCTCTAAAGTACCAGCACGAGCATGGAGAGAAATGGAAACCCCCCGTCTGGCAATAAAAGAGGCCTGACTAAATGCCGCTCCTGGGTATTCACCCAGACAAACCCAGACCACTAATTCAAAGGGACACCTGCGCCCTAGGCGAGCCACAGCACCGTTTACAGCAGCCAAGAGATGGCGGTGGCCAGGTGTCCGCCAAGAGGTGAGCGGGCAGAGAAGGTGCGGTGCACGGGCGCAACAGAACACGACTCTGCCGTAAAGAAATGAAGCCGTAGGGTCTGCAACAGCAGGGATGGCCCTAGAGGGTATCGTGCTGAGTGAAACAGGTCAGACGGAGAGAGACAAATGCCACACGATTTCACTTCAGTGTGGAATCTAGAGAACAAAATAAACAGAACAGAAACAAGCTCATAAAGACAGAGAACAAGCTGATGGTTGCCAGCTGGGAGGCGGCTGGGGGACGAGGGAAAAGGTGAAAGAGACCCAGTGCATATCTGCAGAGGTACAAGCAGTGGTGGGGATGTGGAGCACAGCCCAGGGGACAGAGGCGATGATGCTGTGATGGCTACGTATGGCATCAGGTGGGCGATCTCTTCGTAAGTACATAAATGTCTAATCACCGTGTTGTATGCCTTAGCCTAATATAATACGGAATGTCAACGGTAATCATTGAAATTTAAAATTACCTGCTTTAAAGGCAGCCTGTCTAACATTCTCTGAGAATCACAGAGCCTCCCTGCCTGCAGAACGGACCGTCTCCTCGCACGGCCATCTGACTGGGCTTCAACCCCAAAAGCACCGCCCAGAGCTCGGAGGGGAACCGCTAAGGCCCCGAGTGTCGACTCCGCACACTCTCGCAGCCCGCCACCATCCCGCGACCTGCTCCTCTGGACCGTAGCGTCCAAGGGCTGCTGGTGCATACTCAGAACCCGGCCACTTCTCCTCCCCACTGCAGCCCCAGCCTACAAGGCAACAGGTCCCAGGCACAGGCTCAGCTGCCACACAGAAACGCCAGAAGGCGGTCATGTACAAGGCCAAAGCTGTGATCCCACGGGTCTCCAGGTGGCAGAACCAAAACCAACGGAGAGGTGGGTTCGTCAGTGCGCACAAGAAAATCCAGTTCTCTCCAACAACACAACAGGTCACCTTAGGCTACCAGAGCGACTGAAGGGTGTTTTCGAGGCAGGTCAACACGGTCAATTAAGAGGGACAAGTAGAGATGGGTTAGGAGACCCAATTCCACCCTGGCCTGCCCGTGTAGGCTCCCAATGGCCACTTTCTCACTGAGTTCACGAGTCGCAGAGGGGAGAGGATACTCATATAACAAACACGGCATGTTGGTAACACTGCGGAACCATGAGACAGTGTTATATCGCATTATAAATTGGGATGCTATTCAAACATCCCCTTCATTCCAAGTGAATCTCTCCTGCCTTGATTTGTATACATCATTTCAGGGTTTCACAAACCAGCTGTGAAATCGCTCACTGTCTGCAGAGTGAATTTCTTTGTTAGGAAGGAAAATGGTTCTTTGAAACAGTCCTCTTCCTACAAGGACAGGAGACAGTTGCGCTTCTTTTCACATACGGGTCGATTCAAAGAAGCCTACTTGTCCCTTAGGTACGAGGTAAGGTCACCTCAGAAAATGGCCCTTCCCATGGCTGCTGAACGGTCACGTCCGGCCCAGAAGCCAGGTGCGGGCTGAATGCCATCTTTCAGACACAGGCCAAGTTCACTGCTTGGAAGCTTTGCGGCCCCGAATGAGAAATCCCCCTGGTTCTAGCTTTGTCGCCTTGAGACAAGACGGATCTATGCCAACAAGTGCATTTAATTCTTAATTGGGTTCCCTCAAATTCTGTAATGACAAAGTGGATCACACCGTGGTTCACTTGCCTTTGAAGAGCCATAAAAATAACTTCTGCAATTTCACCTTCAGTTTCAGTCCCAGAGAGCCCAGAGGTTTGCCTTCTACCTGCCTTACGCCACACCAGCTGCTTGAGCGTGGCGACGGCTGCAGCCACCGCCGCTGGCCGTCCTCACCCACGGCCCCTCCGAGAAGCCTCCACGGGGCGACATTTCTGGAACACCAGGAAGGGCCACGTTGGTGCTTCCCGATGAAGCAGTTTGCACAGAAGACATTAAGAGGCCTTCCGTGACGGTGCTCACGGAAGGAAACATCTGATCGATCTGACCCCGGAACGTTAAGGCCACGGGGGGCCTGCGTCACACACGGCCCTTCTTTAACATTCCTCCACAGGGACCGAGTCCCCATCCCGTGGGGTTCACTGGATTTTTTAGGAAGAGTCAGAGAGGGCTATCAGAGCAAAATATGTAAAAAGCAGATGTAAAGAGAAAAATCAGCAGTGGAAAGAAGTATTCCCTTATGTGTTCTGAACACAGAAAGTCACTTCCAAAGAGGGGCCGAAGCGAGCCTGGGCCAGTGGCGGCGTCCCGGCGGCCGGGAGAAAACCACACCCATCTGGCCGCGGGCTCAGCGCGGGTGTCCGGCGAGAGCCAGGGGAAGGAAGGAATGCTTGGGTGCAGCTGTTTCAAGTTTTAAAAATCGCCCTTCTTATTAGTCTTAATTAGTTTCGTAAATTGCACATTTACAAAATAACTCTCCCACATCTATTTTCAGTGGACATTTCTTCACTGCTTTGTGTTAACGGTAAGACGGACAATGCAAAATTCTTTTATTATACTAAGTCCCTGCCCACATATAGTTCACACTCTACTCAACAATAGTGTATTTTTAAATGTAGAACCTATTAAAATTAATGCTTATGGGAAACACTGTTAATCATTGTTAATCTTAAAAGATTGTTAATCTTTTCTTCCATAGCCAGAAGTTTTAGCCGGGCCCTTGGGACGCAGGAATAAGGTGACGAGCCCGCACTCTGAACGACCCTGCTCCCTGGGCACCACGGCTGGGGACATCTGACCCCGACCTCGACCTGCAAAGCCCCGTGGCTCTGGCCGGTGTTTCTCAGAAGGTCTGCAGCACAAAGCAAATCTTCAAGAAACAAAGAAGTGCTTTAGTCTCCTCAACTGCGTGCTGCAGAGGAAACTGGAAAGAAAGGGACAGTTATGTGGAAAAATGGGTCCAGCTGGGGCGCGAGCGGGCGAGAGAGGGCGGCCCTGCGGCGTCTCTTGTCCGTCGCTCTCTGCAGCACGAGTTTCCACAAGTGGACAGTACAGGACAGAAGGGATCAGCAATACGTCTGCAATTTCCCCATTGAAAGTGAGGGAAACATGCAGGGAAAATTCTGAAGCTTGCTGAGAAAAAGCAGAAATGCACTTAGCAGCTGGGGAAAGGCCTGGGTAACAAGCCAACGATGGGGTTTGTGGGACGAGTGGCCAATGGCTCTCGGGAGATGGAAGAAGGAGCCAAAAATCAAGACGACAGCGTGTGTGGGGCTCACTGGGGAAAAAAAAACCCACATTCTCCGTGCGTCCCACACACAGACGCTCAGGCGGGTTTGTCTGATCACTTCTGACAATAATAAGAAGTGGTACAAATGGAAGATGCCCAGCCATCCTCAGGCGGGTGGTTCAGTCTGAAAATTAAGACAACGGCCTTGCCGTCTGAACATCCTCCCCCGAAAGGGAGGGTCGCCGAGGTGAGCCTGTCTCACAGCATTTGCTCCATTCCACCCAATCTCTGCCTCTCTGCGGCCTGCAGAAGTCGGGGCTGAGGCTCGAGCATGCATCCCAGGCAGTAAGTGGAACAAGTTACATGAAAATAAACTAGGAGGGCATTCTGAATGGCCAAGAAGCTCCCATTCTTCTTCCAGAAGCTTCCTCAGAGTCCCGTCACCAAAGCCTTAAAATAAATAGGATATAAATGTGTCATTTTAATGACATCTCACCTATGAATCTATGAGGCTAGCTCTGATGATTTTTGAAAAGTTTTACCCCGAGTAGCAGAGAAACCAACACGTAGGCCTTTCAGGGTAAGGGGTACCTTCTGCTATCTCGATTCAACAAAACAAATTCAGTATAAATGCTTTACCTCTAAATAAGAATTTTGAGTCCCTACGTAGTGCCACAAGTAAAAATAATTCTCAATAAACCATGTGGTAAAAAAAATTAGGGATGCTTCTGTTTCCAAATGCGGGTATTCATTTATTTTGACCGGTACAGTCCAGCTTTGATTATTATCCCTCAGGGAGTGAACACGCTGCAGAATTTTCCATCGGGAAATGAAAACTTAAATCTGTCGTGGGAAGTCCTCCTAACAGGCCCTGTTGCATCAGGTATTTTCTTGGAATAATGCAAAAACAGGACGTCCCTAGCAGGCACTGGGGTGACGGAGCTGTCGCAGGACGGCAACAGCCAGACGCCCGGCTTGTCCCCAGCCCCGATGCAGTTTCCTGCGCCCGTCTCAGCCGCCGCCATGAGTTCTCACGGCTCGGAGCCCATCCTGACGCTGCCGTGCGTTCACGGCGTCCTGACACTGACGACCACGTTCCTACGCATCGCACCGCCGCAGTTCACCCCGGGGGCTCTCGGCCAGTGCAGCTGCGTCAGTTTGGCAATACCCGAAGACACCGTGGCTGTCACACCTGGGAAGGCGCTGCTGGCAGAGGCCAGGGATGCGGTCGCTCCTACAAGGCACCAGAGTCGCCTGGTCCAGGACGTCCACGGGCTGCCGCTGGGAAGCCCCGATTTAACCCGACAGGTGCATTCTGGCGCCAGAAGTGCAAGAGCCGCCGGCTCCGCTTTTGGACAAGAATCCGAGGCCCGTCCGCTCCCTAGATTATATAGCAGGTTTCGACAAGCCGTACAAACTGTGGGGAAGCACATTGCCCAAGACAAAACACCTGAAAACGGTGGAGTCACACTCCCAGAAACCCTGGGCTAACACAAAACAAGGCCCTGGGGGAGGCGGGGGGCCATCTGCAAGCACCCCCGGCAGCAAGGCCAAGACCGCGGCCCAGATCCGGACCCCGGGCCCGCCCCTCACCGGCAGCTGAGCTGCCCGACTGGCCGCCACACCCCGCAGCCAACTCCCGGCCCAGGTGTCCCAACAGTCACAGGGTTATCCCTCACCAGGAACTCACACGGGGCGCGCTGTATAAAACAGAAGGCACTGCCCAAATGTGACTGCTAGTAACACTAGAGACAGCTTCCGCGGACCCCTGCCCTCTCCCTATCAGGGGCTCCGTGAGCTCCTCTGTGCCCCAGACTGAAAGACACCAGGCTTGTGTCCGAAAGCAAACGTGTGACCAGACCCCATGGGGCGCAGAGAGCGGAAGACACATGCAGATGAAATCAGGGGTCTGACGTCAAAACGTCTGACTTGAAGAGATGCAGTAATTAGTTCCCCCAAGCACGACGCTGCTGCATGCGTCACCGAAGTCCCCGCGTCCTCAGGGGGAACACAGGACACGTGCCTTGGCCGGCTGTAAGGACCGACGTAAACAAGTGAAAGAAGAGGGTTAGAGTCCACAGGGAACGGCTGCTGTGAGAGCAATATCCATCACGCAGGGTCTGATATTAATAACCATCATGTGATAGATCTTTTTTTTTTGGAGAGCCTATTCGGCTGACAATGTCCTAGGGCCCAGGGCAATGGCAGTAGGCGAGGCAGACAGGGTCTCGGCCCTCACAAACCTCACGTTCCAATGCAGGAAAGGAACAGACCAACATACATGTAATAAAAAAAATCAAAACTAAAAATTTCAAAGGTCAGGGAGTCAGGATAAGACATGAGATTCTAGTTCAAAGCATCTGGGAAGCTAAGGTTAGAGTTTCCAGAAATGATGTGGGAAACAGGCTGTGTGAACAGAATTGATAAGCAGTGGAGTCGTGATCCAGGGAGTCGGGAGCCGGTCGCAGAGTGGGGGGCTGTTCCACGGGGGTCACGGACACAGGCCGACCAAGCGCCCGCCGCAGCAAGACTCACCCAAGGGCAGAGACCCTGTCCGCCGTTTCCTCAAGCAGCGCTTCGTCCTCGGATCAAACACTTCACCCAGCAGCTGCCTGGGCCTTCTTCTCGCTGACTGGGAAATAACTTTCTAACTGGTTACTGAGCCAGAGAAAATAAGACAGCCTTTGGGCATGTTCAGTGAAGCTTCTTAAATCGGAACCCCAGAAAGTAACAAGACATATGTCAACTATGCAGATATAATTAAGAAATCTTGACACCGTGGAATCAAACCGATACCACTGACGAGGAGATTAGTAGTAGGTAGCTTTATTCTATTCCAAGGAAATAATTTAATAACCACTAGTGAGCAGAGCTCTTTAGCAGTAAATTTAGCAAAGAATAAAGAGAAGAAATTCTAGAATTATGGTATAATCGTGTGGCAGAATGTCTGCTGTTTCACTTTGTTCTGTGGACTTTAACGTTATCACTTTTGCACTTCCGATCTGAATTCTCACAATTCACCATGACAACCACCTTTATCAAAAATAAATTTTTTAAAGGAAATAAATACTTGTATCTAAAATAAAGTCACTGCTCATCATAATGAGCAGAAAACTGAGGCAGCAGGAGTGGGAGTAGTTGCGACACTTTAGGACGACTGACGAACGGGGCCCATTCCCCCACACGCTTCGAACAAGCGCACGGCCCAGTGCGCACGGCAGACCGAGGTCTTCCGGTCGCCCTGCCCGCCTTCCATGGGCAGGGGGCCGAAACGCGGCCCCAGCCTCCAGGAGCGCTCCCCGGGTCTCAAACCACTGGCCACGGCCCTTCCTACGGCCGAAGGCAACCAAGCACCTACTGAAGCTGGGTCTTTTTCTGAGTTTTGCATATGCCATCTGCGACTCTTTTGTGTAAACAAAGGTGTCTAAAAGACAAAAATGTAAATAAAAAATAAGCTTAACTGACATAAAAGGTTAAAGACTAAATAAGACGACGACATACCGCGGCAAGCAAAGAAGCAGTAAATCAGTTTTCAAGGCGACCTTGTTATCTGAAGTCTTTAGTCAACAACAGTGTTGATGACTTTAGAAAGAACAAAATATTCCCTAGTGCTTTGGAAGACAAACCATTGAATCATCAAAAGTGATTATCAAGCCAACATGTACTTAAAAGAATTCAGTATTTGTATTTCCTTACTGAAGTATATAAGTTTTTTCCTTGTGGATGGCCTTTTAAATCATCGGCCACATTAAATCTACAGTTTAATCCAGAAAAAGAGGACATATTTCATTATAAGAGCTAAGCAATAAAATCAAAGGGATGGTCTATAATTTGATCATTATTACAAGCGAGTGCCTTTCACTTCCCAATGAATGTCTTCTCTTTTTTTTTTTCCTTTTTCGTCTTCACCTATATGGAATTCGCATCGATGAAAATGCAAGAAAAGTAAAGAAAAAGAAAAAAGTAAATTTTATTTGTATTAATATTTAATTCCTGGAAAATTGTTAGAAACCTGTTTAGAAAACATCAAAATGCTATAAATTAATAAAGCAATAATAAGGTCTCAAAAGAACAAAAAGGTAATAGAAGTGATTTAAAGACTTCAAAGCTTTGCAGAAGATTTGGAAAGGCCATTTCATTTCCAGTGGAACTTAATGCACTGAGTTATAATGAACCTTATCAAGACTCTTCGGACCATTCATTACCATGTTGCCGGGGCATGGGGGGCATTCGATCATTCCATTACGGACTACGGCGGGAGCACCCATAACACCGCCACTTGTTAGGTCTGCGTGCGCCTAGCTCCCATCAGCCGCCGAGAAGCAGGCCAGCTCCCCCAGAGACGATGTCCAGGTCGAGCAGAGGCCCCCGCGGGTCACGCGGCCCACGCGGCCCCACACGCAGCGCTGGTGGGAATCATGTGAGGCCACAATTAAGAAAATGAAATCAATGAGGCCAAATTTGATGTACTCACTTTCCAAGTTGTTTTTTTTATTAAATGTAATAAACTGGATGAAAAATGAATCTATCAACGTCACACTGATTAAAATGGGAAAACAGCCTCTCTTTTTAAATATATGCTCTTCATGGCCTCGCTCCCATAAAACCACAGCCGCTTTCTCGATGTAATTCATGGTGTATAATGTACAGAGAAACATGAGACCTGCCTCCCTAACATACTGTGAATTAAAAAATAACTAGTACTAACTCAAATTTAAAATCAGGGCAGTATCTTTTATTTGCCAACATGTCACCCTCATAGAGGAGTCTATCTAATATTTTATAATTAGGGCTAAATTAAGTTACAATAATTCATTTCCTTGCTGTGCAAGAATCCCCGAATACAGAAATAACAACAGCCCCGTGAGGAAGTAGAGGGAAGGGCAAATTCATTCTTTCTTTTCATTTTATTACCCAAGTCTCCTCAACGAAGATGACCGTGCAGAGACATTTCCTGAGGGACATTAGTAATCGAGCCCTGAGAGCCACATTTCCAGACAGTGACTCTAACCAGGCGTGAGAGCGTCAGAATCAAATGAGAACACAGAATTGGGAGAAATGAGGAAAACACATTGAACAAGATATTCTTCCATTTGTTCGGCACCCTTAGCTTTGCGGCTCCTGGTAAAGTACACTCTGGGGCTGTAACGTCAGTGCGTTTAACTAGCAATCCTGGAGCAAAGGCTCGGTGTCCTCGGCAGCCAGGCGCCACTGCCCAAACGCTGCCGGACGCTTGGGGCGCACCGAGGGGACCCAGGAAACGAGCGGCAGCGGGCAGGACCCAGGGTGCATTCTCGGGCCTGGCCAGGAGGGCGGGTTTCTCCCCATGGGGGGCAGTAGGGCGTTTCTGTTTGAGTCTCGGTGCCTGAGACTCGGACACCATGACAAGACTGTCTCGTCCCTGGGTGTCCGTGTAACATCGGCAAGTGCCTTCACTAAGTGTCCTGTCACTACAATCCCTCTCTTCCTCCTTTCACGAAAGCCCGCACCGAATCAGTGAGAGGCCCCTACATTACTGAGCGCCGTCTTGATGACTGGTTTCCATGGTCACTGCCTGCTTTTGTCTTTGCTCAGAACCTGGTGCATGACAGCCGTACAGGAGTTATAACGGTTATGTTCTTGGGGCGGGGGGGATGGGGCACTTTGCACGTTTTTAAATAGGTTTATGCAGGCTAACACCAAAAACACGTCAACTAGAATGACACGGTGTCCATTGCTTCACCAGCAAAGGTCCCTAAACGAACGGCTGGGTTGCTGGGATTTTTCTGTTGCCTTCGCAGCCCTTTCGTTGGTGCGCTCAGCCAGCCCAGCCCCCGAAGAGTATAAAACGGCGACAAAACAATGAATGACAACTGACCCCAAGGCTAGTTCTCTGAGGAAGAGTGTTCTGGGAGGCCCTGAGGGTCCCTGCCCCTGGGGGTGCCCGCCTGGTATAAGCCCCCTGCAGGGAGCAGGAAGGCTTTCCCTGGAGCTGCCCTTCCTCATGTGGCTGCATTCGGGCCGAGGCTGGGGCTGGTTGGAAGGGAGATTTTCTCGGCTGGCCCGAGCTACGCAGGGGAGGACGGCGCCCTCTGAAGGGCGAGACTGGAAGTGGGCGGGGGGTGGGGGTGGCAAGGACTGAGGGGTCTCAGGGAGTGGAGCACAGTCCCGGCTGACAGACAGACGGCAGGGCCCTGCGGCCCCGGGACCACAGGCAAGGAGAAAAGTGCCACTGACCATCTGAGGGCGCCTCCGCTGAGGTCGCCGCCAGCTGACGCGTGGGTCCCGGCCTGTGGAACCCGGGCATGGGACTCAGCAGAGACGGGCCAGACTCCTCCTGGCCCTCAGAGTGTGCGAGAGAGTGGACGTGAGCTATTGGGAGCTTCTGTCACGGCGGTAATTTGTTACATAGCCATAAAAACCTTATCTAGATGTACCGTGATGTATCGAATATTTTCTAAGACTTTACCAGGCACTGTACTAAATCTTATATAATATTTATGGTCCCATTAAATCTCAAAACAAGTTCCTAAGATAAATGCTAGCCTTATAAACTAGCATTATTATAATATAAATATAAAATGCTATTATTATAAAGCCTCATTCTATAGGTGAAGTAAACGCTTACAGGTCAAGTGTCTGAAGACCACACAGCTAATGTGGATGGCAGCCGAAACGTTCCTCTCGTTTGACCCGCAGAGCCTCTGTTCCTACAGCCCCGGCTCCGCGCTCCCTGCAGAGAGGCCCTGACCCCCGGCTGGGGTCCCTGTTAGCGGTGAGCTGGTTATGCCATTTAAAGGGAGCCGGGGAGGCCCCTCCCCACAGCCTACTCCGTGAAGAGCGCGCACCCTCCACGTCCTCTCGAGTCAAGGGTTCTCTCCTGAAATTAAACCCTTCCATCTTCGACTGGCCATACGGGCGTGAGCGTGGACGTGCGTAGACAAGTGAAATTACAAGGGCCAGTTATGAGATGCCGGGTGTTGTCACACACGCCTCCTTCGCTCCGTGCCCCCAACAGCCTTCTGGGGTCAAGTGCGGGCCCCCGGGGAGGGGTTAGGAGACACCAAGAGATGGCTCACAACCCCTTTCCCACACACACCCCAGGTGAAACAGGAATGGGGAATTATTCAGAACCCCTCCACAGAGGTCTCCAGAAGAATAAAACACCCACGGGTGGGCTCACCCAGAGGCCTGTGATGAGGGGATCAGGCCTGGGGGGCACTCAGGAAAACCCCTGTGGGAGGGGCTGTGGGAGGGCCTCCCCGACCCCGTGAGCTCCGGGGTCTGCTGCATCGGGCTGACTTCTCCCCCCGTCGCGGCCTCTCGTCTGCACGTGTCCCCTCTCTGCCCAGTCTGTGCTGCGTCCAGCGCTCTTCCCTCTCGGGCGCCTGGTCACTCCCAGCAGGTGTCTGAACTGACCCCACGAGCTAGATCCTTCTGCCCGAGCCCCACCAGTCCCACAGTGAAAAATAAATGAGCCCGCCCGCCTCACCTGTCTCTCCACTCCTTCCGTGAGCACTAACCTGCCTGGGAAACAAGTAACAGCGGTGGTCGCAAGACGGCACACGGCTCGGGGGGCTCGGCCGGGCTGTCACTGCTGCACACCCGACCCACGTGCGGGGTCTCTGGAGGTGGCAGCGCACACTCGCCTCCAGGGCCTTGCCTTTCCATTTGTCACAGCACTCCCTGACCCCCAGCGCAGCCCCTCAGCCCCTCCAAGTGCTGACAGTGACAGCAGCCACCGGTGCGTCTTGGTTACTTAAGGCCCTCCGCAGTTTTTTAAGTGGTTTATTTAGCAGAGCAGGGGACTCTGCTTTGAGCAGCTGACCCACTCGGTGCCATCAGAAAGTTCCCCGTGCGCAGGGAGGGTCCAAGAGGCCTGCTCCTTCCTCGGCAGACTTCCCAGCACCACCCGCCCCGCCTGGCGGTCGGCAGGCCTGGCCGCATCGGGCCAGACACAAACGGTGCCGTTCTCTGTGTCGGGGGCGGGGGGGCGAATGTGTGTTCAGCCACTTGAACGGCCCTTTCCCTTCACAGACCCCCGCGCGGCTGTTTTCCGTGTTACCCCGAGAGAGTGCTCGGCTTATCTGCCAGCTCCCAGGCACCACGGGCGCGCGAGGCAACCCCCGTTTGTGAAGGAAGCAGCCCGTGTCACGCTGGTGAAGCTTTGACCGGTCATGTTCACCCAATGGATACAAATGCCACTGGCCTTTCAGAAATATAAAATATATTGGGGGGGGTTGTGTTTTCTTTTCTTTTCTTCTCTGAACGTGGAACCCGGCTGAACGTGGCTTTTTCGGACCAGGGTCTGATCACACTCTCAAGGTGGGGCAGGGGAGGGCAGTGGTTACCAGTGATTTTGCCTAAACAAAATTGCTGCCTTTTTTCCGTGACTGATGACGTATGAAGATGCTCCACCTGAGAGGAAGCCCTCACCGCCCCGTGCTCTTCGGGGCTGTTTGCTGTCTGTGTTATTTGTGTTTACACCAAGAAAAGCAGCTCGGGTTAATTAACCATGAAGCTTGAGTTTGGCACTGGATCCAAATACGTATTAACTCACTTTTTTTTTTTTAATGCATTGAGCACATTACTAGCCCTTTGTGTAGAAAGTAAAGATTAATTCATTCAACTCATCTTTCAGCAACTGCTCTCTGTGCGCCTGCTGTACTACGGGCGGGGAACGTGCACGGGGTCTCAGTTTACAGCCCTGAACAGCCCGCTACCTGCTCCCAAGCAGCTGCCCTCCTAGCACAGGGCGACAGGTAACAAATGAGCAAACACTGCACGCCAGGTGGGGACGCTCCGCGGAGACATGAGTACCAGCAGGGAAGGTGCGGACACTCCCGTAGGGGTGACGGCCTTGCTGAGAACACCTGGGCAGAGCCCGAGCAGCTGGGGCCCCCATGCAGGTGTCAGAGGAGCAGTCCAGAAAGAGGGGGCCAAGGGGTGCGCCCTGAGATGCCTGAAGACAGCGCTGAGTGTTCCTGTGGGTTTTTTCCTTCCAAGTCCCACACATTCTGCCACTTCTCTCAGTGCCATGGCAGCTATGTGGTCCCCATAAAGCACAGGAGATGACACTGTAGAGCCCAGACTTACGGCCGTCACTCAGTTGGTACGTGTGAAGAACTTACTGTCATTGGCCCTACAGCACCGTTTCAGAGCCGTTTTATCACGGAGAATGCAGTCCTTAGTAATTTGCCTTCGCATCAAAAAGATGCCTAATACGACAAGAAACCCCCAATCCGGGCGAGAACATCAGCGAAAACAGAAAAACAGCAATTTTCCTGCTAAACTGATTTCAGAACTATCATCATTTGTCACCGTCATCAATCAGGAGAGGCAGCTACTTTAGCATTATTTTAAATCCATATTTATCGGGATGACAGCTTCTCCTTCTTAGGGAAGCGGAGAGATCTGTCCTCACAGCCACAACTGACTACAGAAAAGCAGATTTCATCGAACGCAGGAATCGGCTTCCATCTGATTTCATGAGCACGCAATGACATTTGATGACTTAATAGGAAGTTGGATTTTTCCTTTGAACATTCAACGTTCTGTCAGGGCTGGCGAGGCCGCACAACTCCAGGATTACTGCAGTCCCCACACCCGCAAGGAACTGTCAGCAGTACTGACAGAGGCATCCAAGGCTTCCCTGCAAACCCCTCCCAGAGAGAGGAGGGAGAGGCTGCCCGAATACCCCGCAGGAGACAAGGTGCCGGGCGCCGCCCTGACCACAGCTTCCCTCCCGTCAGTGCTTGTACTTAGCTCACCAACTCCGCTCATGGCCACGTCCAGCCCCGAAACATCTGTCTCCGTGTTTCTATCTGCAGTACTTCTCGGCCCACAGTGACGACCACCAACACCCCACCCACTCCGGTCACTGAGTGAAGGCACTGGTAGCCCCTCCCGTAAAACTCCTGCTGCAGCCCCGAGACAAGGCGCTTTTGCCGCCTCTGAAGTCCCCGCCGGGCTGTCTCTACGCCTCTAATGCAGACTCACGTGCGCTCTGCCTCGGGTTGGAGTCATGCGTTTCTATCCACCATCCCCTTCTCCTGTTGATGGAAAAAAGAATTATCTGTGGGCAATTATAACAGCAGTTCATCTTTTTATTTACTAAAATAGTCTTTGCGCGTTGCACTGTTACCAAGACACATGGTGAAGTAGCAAATGTAAGTGGCCAAAAGGTACAAACTTTCAGTTACAGGACAAGTCCGTCCTCGGGATGTGATCGCCGCACAGTGACGGCTGGGTGGTCTAAGCTGTTGAGGGTGAGTCACCTGGAGAAAAAGTTTTCCTGCATTTCTTTCTTTTCTTTTTACTGGGCCCGTATGAGAAGACAGACGTCAACCGAATCTACTATGGTAATAATTTCGGAGTGTGCGTAAATCAAACATCACGCTCTGTGCCCTTAACTCATACAGAGAGCTGTGTGCCAATTATTTCTCAATAAAACTGGGAAAAACACAGATACTACATGTACTAATTCTGCTGCACCTTCGAACCAGTATCTTCAGTTAAAAACGCTCCTCCTCTCATTTCCGGCATAGCTAGCTAAGGGCCGGAATCAAAGTAACTATGGGAGCTACTCAAAGCAAATGTCAAAAACAGCAGTTCTGTGATACAAAAGAGATGTTTTTAATACGATGACAACGCAGTCTCCCCACTGACAGTTCCCTTCCAGGGCCGCCCGCCGCGCTCCCCTGCGCAGTGCGGCAGCTCAGCCCAGCGCACGGGGAAGGGCCCGGCCGCAGGGTTGGGGCGTCGAGGTGAGCAGGGGAGTCCCGGGCGAGTTCCAGGATCCACTAGAAGAGGCCTCCATGCTGCTGTTACACACAACCCTAAAGGCGAGTCTACGACTAAGAATCCCATCTGCACCTGAGAAATGTAATGCGACAATTCATCACCAGGAACCTTGGCCAGATGTGAGCCACGTGTGACCTGTGCGCCCCAGCCCCGGGCGCCGCGCACACCGGCCACGCCACGGTGGGCGAGTGCGCGGGCCCTGCGAGCCGGGTGCTCCCGCTGTGAAATAGGGACTTTCCACGGGTGTTAGGAGGCTGTAGAGAAAGAAGGGTCAAAGGAAGCACCAGGCGCCCCGTGATTTTGCTCCGAGTTCCTCCTGCTCCTGGATACGACACACGTCACTCGATTCCTTTTCAGTCGCTCCTCTTCCCAGCACCCACAGGCGCTTTTCACCGATTCTTCCCAGCGCCGTTCAGCCCTCAGGGACTGTGGCTGCAGGGGAATGCGTGGCACCGCACGGCTTCCCAAAGGGGTGGCAAGCGGGCGGACAGTGGGATCCTGGGTGCAGGGAAAGGCAGGCAGATCCGCCCCGCCCCGCCCCCAGCGCGGCGCGGGGAGTCAGGCCTGAGCCAGCACGACCGCGCCTGGCCCAGCTTCAGCTCTAGCGGACGGCCCCGTGGGCACACCTGGGCTGCCGAGAGAGGCCGGGCCTGGCCGGCGCAGGGATGCAAGAGCTGCATGCCCGGTGGACCCCGGGGGCGGGGCACAGAGAACGAGCGATTGCTGCGGGGACAGACCCGTCGACTGCAATGACCTTGAGCAAGGAGTTCTGACGCCAGGGCATGTGGACGGCCCTGGGGAAAGGCAAAAGTTAGAGCGGACACAGGCAGGTAAGCAGAACTGTGGGTCAATCACGTGTGGCAAGGGGCAGGAATGACAGGAAAATGAGATGCCCGTCAGAGATGCCCAACGTCACCTTGGGAACATTCTCAAAGTCATCCTTGGAAGGGTCTGCCCAGGGCCTGGCCTGCTTTGCAGTACAGCGTAGGAAATGAAAATGGAATTAATGCAGCAGAGTAATTAGCTTTACAAGTTTTCTAATTAGTATTACGCTGGCCTCTGAAAATAAGTATACCGAAGTGCTCTATTTATAGCCTGTTTCGTAATTTCAATAAGAAGCGCACAACTACCCATTATTCTAATTGTTTATTCTTAAATATTTTCCGTAAAATGTGTTTATATGGTCTGCATCCTTTTGAAGAGAAACAACGCATTTCTGCATCACCTTTGTCAAAACCGCGCGGAAAACCCTTTGCCATAAAGAGATACTCTTACTAATGACATGTAATCAAGACTACACCTCACTACTCATTAAAGCTTACTGCAAACACTCAGCAGCTATGCAGGAATTGCAAGGGAAACAATGACACTGATTTCAAACTGTAATGACTGATTTGACTCATAAACACAGGGAAAAGAAAAGACTCCCTGTAAAAAGAAATAAGATATGCAAAGAACAGTTTATTTCCATTTTAAAAACTATTTTATTTATTTTTAAGAGAGAAGGGAAGGGAGAGGGAAACATCAGTGTGTGTGGCTGCCTCTCGAGCGCCCCCTACTGGGAATCTGGCCCGCAGTCCAGGCATGTGCCCTAACTGGGAACCCAACTGGTGACCCTTTGGTTCACAGGCTGGCACTAAATCCACTGAGCCACACCAGCCAGGGCCATTTTATTCCCATTTGATTTATGAATGTTTAAAATGTAGTTGTTGTTTTTTTAATGAAGTTAGTATTTTCATAAACTTTAGCTACCTGTCATTATCATTTTCAAAGATGAGTTATACATTTTTCCCTAAATAATAAATAGCTAAGCTTTCATGTTGGCTGAACTATATAAAACTGACACCTATAAAATTTTTTTACTGACAAAAATGACAGTATTTTAGATTTACCCTAATGGATTAAAATCACAGAATCCTAGAACCTCGGAGCTAGAATACAGGTCTGAGAGACCCAGTGGATTCTTTGCCCTGGTTCATAAAATTTCTCCCATAAAAAACGGGGCTCACTGGATACACCTGCTGCTGGAATGTTTGAAATATGGAGTTTAAAACAGCACTTGCGGGACCAAAGAGGGCCCTGGAGGCGGACTCCGCCCAGACTGCTGGGTCTCTCCCTTGTTCGCCCACTTCATTCTTCAGATAAAAAACTGAATAAAGGGAAGGCGAAAGGAACTGTGCATCTCAAGCAAATACCTAACCTTTCAACATAAAAGGTGCATGAGCCTTATTTAGGTTTTTTTTTTTTTTTGCAAATGACCAGATTAAAAGCTATGAGGACTTACTATCTAGACTAAAAATAAAAAGCCTTTATTTCTCTCATTTCAAACAAAAGGTACTAAAATTAGCATTCCTAGATAACACACTTTTATCTAAGCAGCTTGGAAGAATCAAGTGAATTATTCAAATCTAGAAGAGAAAACCACTAAGAAAATAGATATTTTAATGCTCTTCAGCCTGCAACCTATCCGGGAAGAGAGACGACAGATAAAAGATGACCTTGAACTAACAAGGGTAGGAGGATTCTTTCAAAATGAATGATTTTCAGAATGAGCCCATCCTGAATGTCCATGTCAGACGGGCTAAAAGGGAACTGAGGGGACGCCGGCCCTCCCGGGGAGACCCCCGCCCCGCGAAGTCAGAAAGGGGGTACAGCTTGCTGGCCAGAGAATCAGTCGTACCTTTCTACTGTCTTATCCCCACAAATGAATTTATCTTCCCCCGTGTCCTCTGTAAAGTCTTAATTAGTAGCAATCTTTCCAACACACAACCATCGAGCTCTGAAGTCTAGGGTTTTGAAGTATGTAATGAGTATTTTAGGGAGGAAAAAACCCAGGAAACACCATGATTTACTCCACTAATCTTACCAGCGAGGAAGCCGAGGGGCAGGGCTGGGCTCCGCAGCCCGAGGCAGGCTCCAAAGGCAAGTCCCCGACGTGGCCCCAGAGGCCTGGGCCGCTCTGTGGTGGCGCGTTTGGTAGGACACCCCGCCTTGGTTGTCACGTGGGCTTTGCGCTGTGGGCTTGGGTGGAACGTGGGTCTGTGCACACGTCTGTGTGCAGCTTAGACAAACACTTAACACTCAATTTTATCCTAATTAATTACTCATTCTTAAATGGCCAGTAATCCTTTTTAAGTCTAAAGATCTTCCCCACAAATTAAACTCAGCAATGCCACAGGATTATCTGCGATTGGTAATCAAATATGAATCGCTTTGTTATCACAGAATCACCAAAGTGCAAGTCGCTAGGACAAGTGACCTCACTGTGTTCCAGTGCTTGGCATTTGTGTCAAGTCACAAGAATAGGCAGAGAACTGGGCACAAATGTCCAAAAGTCCGGGTGGCCAGTCAAAGGATCACTGAGAATCTCTCTGTGAGAACCACAGTCCATGGATCACTGAAAATGGCACCCTTGAAGTGACGCTTACGGGGGGCGGGGGGGGGTGGGGGGGAGTTAGGAACCAAAATGCACATGTTGACAATATTAGGGTTCATATAGCAAAACTATAAATTTTCTTTTTAAAAAACACCAAAGATTAACAGCCAAATACATATCTGAGGGAAAACTAATAGATGCAATTGTGTGTTATATTTAGTTATTCAGATAAAAATTTTAAGATAATTATTTAACTTTCCTACTTTAAACAATCTACAATTTTAAAATACAATGGTAAATGAGACTTGATAATAAAATTGTATTTGCCAATGAATTTTGTGGGTCCCGCGCTGTATTACGAGCCACCTATTATCTTACAGTCTAAGAGAAAGTCCATTGTTACTGCTTTCCGTACACATTACTGACAGCAGACAGAGCTAGCGATTAGTTCCGTAACTCAGAAGGAAAAGGAGTCCCAGTCAATAAAAACAGTTAAAATCTTTGTGCGATTCCGGAAAGATAATATATGTTTTGGTATTTTTGTGATGCTTATTTACTTCAGTAAAATGGTCAACACCCTAAAACATGATGCTCATCTCAAGTCCAACTGCACATCACCCACAAATAAGGAAATAGATTTGAGAACAAAGCATAAACCAAGCCTTTCCTGCCTTAGCTGCACCCCGTGCTGTCGCTGGTCTTGGAGGAAACGGCTTGAACGGCAAGTCATGCTAGAGAGAGGGTCTCTCACTAAGGGGCCGCCGGCCCGGTTCCGCCATGATTGTCTCTAACCTGCGGAATAGGCTTCTCCAAGGCAAGAAAGTCGTCACAGTGAGCCTGTAAGAAAAGGCCTATAGGCTGATTTATACCTGAATATCTGAGACGAGAAGACGCTAATATTGTGTGATGTGTTCAGTAAGCAACGTTCAGTGTTTTATCTCCCTGTGAAAGTTAAAACTGTCTCATTAGAAATCAAGGTAGAATTTTCTCAAGATCATAAAGATCGGCATTTAGTATTCATACAGTCTATCTGAGAACAACTGCCTTTTTATCATTTCTTTAAAATCACGGCCACGTTTTTATGTCAGAATAAAAATATTTTCAGAAACCTGAAATCTCATTTGAAAGGTCAGATAAACTGAGCAACAACTGTAAAAATATTAAATGGTACGAGGGCCATCCAATTACAATTCTGTGGTGGTTAATATTTCTGTCTTCAGCCTCTTTTCATAGCCCCCACCCACCCACACACTGTCCCCGCAACAGGCCTCCTGACACCTCTCTCCGGACCCTCCGCACATCTGAACACGCCCAAGTGCGAGCACCAGCCTCCCGGACCCATTCTCCCCGCCAGCCACCGCCACCCCGCGGGCCTCGAGGGCTGGCGGCCGATGCGCCCCTCCCTCATCCTTCATCTCCGCAGGCCACAGAGGCAGGGACCACCCGCACCCTCCTGGAGGCTGAGCACAGGCAGCCCCTCACTGACTCTGGGTCAGACCCCCACACCCGCCCCGGGGGCCGGCGCGCCTGCCACCCGCCCTCTCCGGGCGCCTCCAGGCCTCGCAGCCGCAGCCCCCCGGGGCCCCAGGCTGGGTGGGGCCTGCAGAGAGCCCAGCAGCCCACGGACAGCAACAAGGGAAAGCGAGAGGAGCGCCCGAATGAAAAGGGCAGTGGGGCGCGCACCGCAGTCCGCCCAACGCACGCCTAGGCTGTGGCCCTGGGACAGGTACTTGAGGCTGATCCCAGGACAAAAGGTGCGGGGTCTGACAATGGCCCTTCTAATTGCTTTCTGAAGACGGAAACAAAAAACGACATATCCCCCACGTGTAGTCCAATCCATAAAATATAGTGGATGTGGGCAGATGTGTGCAGAGTAAAAGTGGCCACCGCTTGCACGTGGCCTGCTGTGACGTCAGGTGCGTTTCCCGCCAGCAGCGAGCGCCACCTCTACCCTCAGACAAGGAGGCGGGTGAGCTGGGCCGGGGTCTGGTTGCTCGGCAACAGAAACAGGAAAAGGCCTCGGATATCCAACGCCTGCTCAAGTTCAGTGCTTTGGCAGTGATCCCGATGCTGCCACGCTGACCGGCCCCCAACGGGCCACCTTGTAACTAACTTCCCGATGGCGAGGTTGGCCAAACGTACCACTTCCCGACCCGTGGCACATTCTGGGCAAAGTTCCTTCTAAGGCGGTGCCCCCTAACATCGAGCAGAGCTCAGCTGCGCCCGCCGCCAGCGCGCCCTAGCCGCATAGCACGCACGCACGCACCGGCTCTACGCCTCCCAGCACTCGGTCTCTCCACGCACTTGCGACCCTTGTACTGATGCATCTCCTTGGACGACACCATCTGCACCGGGAAGCCGGAGGGTCCCTCCCAGCGACACTCCCGCACCCCAGCAACGCCTCTCCTCGGCCATTGAAAACCTGCACCTTGGGTGGGTGGGTGCGTGCGTCCGTAAATAGGTAAATCAGCCCAAGAACGTGCACGGCGCTAGGTGGTCTTGGGTCTTTGAGTCATCAAATTTGTAAACTCCAGTGCAAGCGTTTAATGGAAGCCCAGTCCCCAGGGGGGCAGGGGAGCCATGAATAATACATCACCACGTGCTCATCACGCAGGACCACAGGGCTCCTCTCACTGACAAGCAACTCCACGGTTCGCATGAGAAAGATGTATTCTTGTAAGCGGACAGGTTTTAAAAATTTATGAAACCAATGATAGCAATTAATTTTGAGGTGTGAGAAAAATAAAGCAATACAGAATAGGCTTAATTTCTTTAAATGTTTAAGCGATTTCTTTTAAACTATTTACTGCAGCATGTTTAAAAAAAAAAGGCTGAGATACTCCCTTCCTAGGTAGCCCCCAGGGCTCCGCGTGTGGCCTCGTCCTGAGTTAACATCGAGATTAACAAACTGCTTAATCTCCGCAGCGGGTCAGGATGTCCCGGTGTGCAGAACCCTTCCGGATAAATGTGCACAGGGATGATGTTAGTATCGTGAAATTTCATGCTACTCACAATAATCATTCCATTCAAGCCCTATTCAAAAGGCACGTAGAAAATGGAAAAATAAATCCTGTTCCTTTCTGAAATTTATAGACCCTTGGGTCTTCGCCACTTGGTTCTTTTGTTAGTTCTGAGTGAATTCTAGGCCAGCAGATCGTATCAACACCGCAGACAGACCAAGATAAATGAGAGCTCCATTTTCCCAAGTAACAGCAGCCTTTCTCCCAAGCAAAAGTAAACTTAGAGCCATACTGTTCAGGGCAAGCGAAAAGATTTTGTCAAAGCTTCAAGCCACACGGAAAACAAGTATCTAGTGTCCATTTAGCATGAACTTGAGTCTTCTGTAACCGAGGTAACGCCTGCAGCACAGCCAGACCCAGCTGCTCAGTCAGCAGGAGGAACGAGGCCGGAACGGTGGCGCTCTGTGCGGCCCTCGCCGAGCACGTGGCCCAGTCCTTTTGGGGTAACTGACGGAGATGAGAATGTCTGTAGGACAAAGGCGATCGGCAAGGCATCTGCCTCGTGCCCAGGGAGACATTTTTACCTTCCCCTGGCTCTGGTATCGTAGCCAGTCTCATCGGCTTCATGAAAGGGCATTTCATGAATTTTCATGGAAGATACATCAGCGTTAATTCCCGTGCGAGGTCTCTGGACACAGTGTCTGGGCTCACGGCCGACCTGTAGGCAGTTCGTCACGTGAGCGGGGCACCTAGAGAGACCCCACAAGCTGGTGGAGCGGCCGAGTCCCAGCCAGGAGCAGTGACGCCATCAGCTGGCATATCTATGCCCGGTTTACTTGCCGGGTTTCTGAATCTATGGCATAAGCTACCTGGCAAGTGAGCCTCTGAAAACAAGGAAAACCTATTAGTGACCTTCTAGGCACGGGGGACACTTTAATGGTGACTAATTCCACAAGGCAGGTTTTCCTGCTTTTAGATCCTCTCTGTCAGCTTCCCTTCCGGGTCAAACAGGGGTGACTGGGAGAAAGGAGAACTCGGAGCTCAAGCCAGGGCGTCTGGACTTTTGCGGGACCATCCTGGGAGCATCGTCCTGTGCACGATTAGAGCGGTGAGCGAGATGACCTTCAAGTCCCTGCGGGGGACAGCAGCTAGGGTTCCTGGGAGGGCCCCTACCTCTCTGCTGCCCCGTGACAGGGCTCTTCGCGAGGGCACTGGAACGAGCTCACAGGAGGTGGCCCGGGGCCTCTCGACAGGCCTCGCTTCACACAGCAGGTATGCCAGCCTCCGTCGCTGGAAACGGTCCACTCGTTCGGGGTTATTATTCCCAAGTCAGGCACCGCAGGCTGACTGTGCAGGCCTCGTCCTCAGCGCTGTCCCCTCTAGGACGGCCTGCGCTGCGTTCAGCCCTGAGGGAAAGTGCAGAATAAATCACAAGAGGAAAATAAAAAAGAGAGGCACAAGCTCCTTCATCGACCACTTACGAGGTTACGGCGAGGCCACGAGGCGAAGTGATGAAGCATGTTTCCAGCTGAGAATGCCATCTACCGAGAATAAAATACTCAATATTCATGTGATTTTACTGAGTGAAGAGTCAAGAGAGGATTTTGGTCCTGGACCAGCCAGGGACCTAGAATGTAAAAGTAAAAGCCATCAGTTCGAGCCCCTCTTTGGGTGTCGGCAGGTGTGTGTTTAGTAACTGTCATAGCTCCGAACGGTTCGGTCTGACCCCCATTTGCTTCAAAAACACAACGGCGGCCTGGTGGCCAGCCAGGCTTTGACGCTTCCAACACAGCCAACGGGTGCCCAGCGGGCCTAGGGCGTGCGCGCCACCCCGCGGCCGAGACCCGCTCGACGCCGGCAGGCGGGATCCACCTGCCAAGCCCGGAAAGCTCCCACAGCTCGACTCTCCTTTTCTTAGGGCCTTGCACCCCGCAGCCATCTCGTTTAAGACTTGCTACCCACCGACAGGGCTGTTGGAGACGGAAAGGGCGGTAAGAGCTCTGGGAAGGCCAGAACTCAACGGCAAAGGGAAGCCGGGAGAGGAAGGCGCTCGCCCACTCTGCGCGTCCCATCGATGGAGCTGGCAGAGATGCAGTCCTCCAGCGTGGGGCCGGCCTGTGCGGTGGCAGTCACACGCGCCCCGGGCGGGCAGGTCCATTGGCGCTGAGTCTGCGGAGGGTTATTTGCCAGTATCTTTAAAAAGTAAAAAAACAAAACAAACAAAACCCCCAAAACAAAAAACTCTCTTTTAACTCAAAAACGCCTCCTCTAGAAATAGTCCAGAAAATACGTAGTCGTGGGACACCTGTTACTGGCTGTGAAAGCACGTAAACAGGGTTGCTGGGAGGAGTCAATGAAATAAGGGCCGGGAAGTGCGTACAATAAAGCTTGTGGTGAACCGGCGGGCGCTGCGGTGAGCTGTGATAAAGCTGAGCAGTTTTTCATGTCACTGTATCATTACTGCACGATAATGACATCGAGTCATATGTGCAACACGGCAACATTTCTGATGAGGGGAGGAGGGTCATGTTCATTAAGGTTAAAAAAAAAACCCAACAACAAAACTTGTGCTCACTCTACATACTTATAGATCTAGAACACGGTATTTAAACACTCTTGCAAGCCTGGCCAATTGGGGAAACTTCTTTGTAGACATGCACAATTTATATATAACGATATGCATTAATTTCCCAGAAACGTTTTGTATTGAATGAATACGTGTCCCTAAGAGACTAGGGACAGCACAAAAATGCTTCGCAATCTGTATCAAAGTGATTATAACTGTATTAGGCTATAAATGAGTTGAAGGGTAGTTTCAACCTTTTCTGCCTGTTTTCTTCTCTTTCCAAAGTTAAGTGGCCCCTAACCATTGCCCACCACTCATCTGAGCTGAATGACAAAAAGAGGGGGAAACGGTGAAGTCAAAGTACATTCTTTTGACATCAACCTGAAATAGCCCCTTTGCCTCTCGGGAGCTGGGGACGTGGCTGAGGCGCATCTGTTAAATTACAGCAGCAGCGTTTCCCCGGAATCTTCTAATTCTGCTCCGGCCACTGGAATCATGTTTGTGTGTCTCCCTGCACACGGGTCCGGTTGCTCAAAGGCCTCCTGGGAACACACACTCTTTATCAGGCGACTGAACATCAAACAGCAGGATGACCCGCCCCAGCCCTCAGGTCGAAAATGTGAAAAGACATTTACACTTAAACATAGAGGAGATCAGCTGGGTGGCTGGACATGGGGGCTGACCCGCAGCGCCCCCACACTCAGCAGGAGGCTGGGTTGGGCCGCCCACACCCTGGTCAGCAGTGGGGGGCGACCCCCGAGTGCTGCGCCAGACGAGCTGGAGCCTAGGGCGTGCAGAGGTCGCAACTGCGTCTCCCTCATAAATGCGTTAGTATTGGTTCACGCGGATGTGATACCATTTTGAACATATTGTGTTGAACATGTCACCTGTTTTGTTTTACTTTTTCTGTCACTTCCTGAGAAGCTGAACTTCTCATTTGGCTGTCACCGCGTTTCCAGCGGACAGTGCAGAACCAGGGCGTTGTGTCTCCCACATGCCCGTGCCCCACGTGTGTTCTGATGGCGCCGGTGACGATGCGGGTCTCTGGATGGGAAGCCCGTCTGCCTTCACAGTCCTGCCCCACCGGCACGGGAAGGCTGGTGGGCTTCCACTGCGTGGATCCAGATCTTGCCCCTCCGCACAAGGCTCTCCCCAGCCCGGGGCTCGATGCTGCCGGCCTGGGTCGCCAGCCGGGCTCCTCGGACAGACCCCTGAAATCCTCTTGGCCCCTTTGTTTTGCTGCAGAGTGCCGGCCCACCGGACCAGCAGTGCTGCCGTGGAAGTCGTCTCGGGGACGACTGCGCATGCGTCAGGTCTCACACATCATGGTGCTTGAGTGGGTATTAATGTTTCATTTTATCCCAACAAACAGCATTTGGAACAACGGATCCTGTGCCATCGTCTAAACTGGAGCAGAAATATGACCCCTCTGCTGCCAGTCACACTGCGCGGAGCGGAAGGCAGCGGACTGTTCGATCGTGGGTCAGGACTCGGATTGTTCCATGACGAGCCTTCGCACGGCGAGAGCAGGGATCCCTGAAAAAGCTTAACGGTGAGCACGGCGGCCTAGAATCAAGAGTAAAGACCCGCTGGGTTAAACACGGGTTCGAGTTCCAGGGTGGTGTGTTCCTGACAACAGCCGAGGCTCCGTCACACACTCAGGTCTGCCTCCACTCGCACCCGGAGCTCCGGCCACCACGGGGCAGGGCAGGGCAGGGCAGGTCCCAGCTTTTCGGTGAGACACCAAGTGCTGATTTCAGCCACTCTGAGTGCTTTACACGACCCCATAAGCCCTGTGACACTGGAGCAAGTTACTCAGACCAGCAATTTTTTTTGACAGTAA
This sequence comes from Mormoops blainvillei, assembly GCA_004026545.1. Classification (NCBI taxonomy): domain Eukaryota; kingdom Metazoa; phylum Chordata; class Mammalia; order Chiroptera; family Mormoopidae; genus Mormoops; species Mormoops blainvillei. Next base: position 111,242 of record PVJD01004342.1, on the reverse strand, counting down.
GGTATTAAATGTAAAAAATTAGCATATCACCTAGCACACAGTGTCCCCTAAGTGTTAGCCAAACTGAGAGTGTCTGCCTTCATTTAGTTACTGTTCTAGACACAGGAGATACAGAACACACAGGTTCTGCCCTCGAGGTGTTATCGGGACTGTCGTCTGCCCGCGGGGTCTCGGAGGCTGCAGGGAGGCTATTTCCAAGCGCGCGGGTAACTAACTGCTGGCCTTGCAGCTGCCGACGAGCAAGTAACCGCCGACGGCCTTGACCCTCAGAAGGGCCCATTCAAGAAGCCTAAACGCTTTTGCAAACTAAAATGCAGTTTACCCAACATGCTTAATTTAATCGGCCTTCTAACACTGGGTTTCAGGAAGCTCCTTGAGGACATAGGGGTTCCCTCTACCACCAGGCTCAGGGGTAGCCCGGGTACCCTGTTAAGCGGCCCCCCTCCTAAATCATTCTTTTAATAACGTACAAAACCCACCCTTGCCATACCCTAATACAATAATCCTTTACCTTGATCCTCTCATTCAGCAAGGGAGCTGAGATAAAGGTGATAAAAACAAAACAAAACCAGAAACCACCAATAGCACCTTGCCTCCTTCCATAAACCTGGCTCAAAAGCTCTCACTTAGAACGGCCACAGCTTTGCCAATTTATTTTTGGCAATAAAGGAGCAAGCGGTAAGAATTTCTACAGAAGGCCGGACGGGCCAATTCTACGAGGCCGCTGTGTCACAGCATGCCACGCCCAAGCCATGCCCGCCTGCGATCATCTGTATAGGTAGCAGGGGACAAAGGAAACGATTCCATCCGCCATGGCAACGGGACGCAAGCTGCCCTCTGCAGGCGGCTGTGCGTTCATTCCATGGGTGGTCAGAGGTTCAGGCACCAGAATGGCTGCTTTAAAGTCAGTTGACCCAACCGTGTTAACAGCTTTTAACTGGATGATCATAGAAAGACAAAACCCCATTGTCGAAAAACGTACAAAGTTTTTTTAACGGGTCTAAATTCTAGTCATACAGATCACAAGCTATTATAGTTAAGGACTGTTCAAAACCCAGCTCTGGCCAAGACAGTTACTACTGTGTCTCATCAAAGCCTCGGGTCCTGGTCGTGAAACGGGGGTGGTCCCACCTCCGCCGCAGCCACGATGGCAATGTCGGACGCAGTGCCTCGCTATGACTTTCCACGGTCTTCTTATTCCTACCGGTGCCACTTTCCTTTATGACAGGGCGGAGCCTGCAAACTGTGTGCGAAGGGCCAGGAGACAGCTGTCTTCAGCCTTGGGGGAGAGAAGTCCGTCTCAGAACTCCTAGACTCGCTGCCGCCAACAAAATACACGCGAGCAGGGCTGCTGTGTTCCAACAGAGCTTTGTTTGCAGACACTGAAATTCGATTGTTATGTAAATTTCATGTCATTAAATATTATTCTTTTGATTTTTTTTCAAACATCTAAAAATATAAAAATGATTGTTAGCTAGAGGGCAACACAGGAGGAAGTGAAAAACGAGACTGGACCCGCGGGCCATTGACTGCCAGCTCCCGACTAGGGGGGTCTGACCCCCATTTGTGGTAACGGGTATGTAGCTAATTGGTTAATTTGTTTTTGGGGAAAAAAAAACTGCTTGTAACAAACAGAAAATGCTTCTCTCTATATATAAAATGTATATATATATTTTTCTAAAATAACATTTTTTTATCTTTAAGTTTTGTTGAGCATTCTTGGAAAAAATAAATACTCTTTTCACTATTTAAACACCTTCCATTTTGCACATTTTTTAAGTAGTAATTTATCTTTAATGTAAAGAGTTCAAGTATGGTACTTAAAAGCCCTGCAAACAAATTTATTTAACATGCTTGTCAAACATCTTGCTTATTTCCCTCACTAAATTAACTGTGGTTTGCGAGAAAAACAAACGAATCCAGCAATACTGGACGGAAAAACAATTTCAATAAGTAGGTCATCATTTACTCTTTATTCTCCTTTCTGCCGCTGACTTAAAAACATCTGCCGGGAAGAGGTGGAAACACCGTTTCTCCAGTTACATAATTTTAATTACACTGGAATTACACTACAAGTAAAATCTTAATCACATTGGCCAGTCTGGTCCCAGTCCTTATTAGTCGCGGGCTCCCGGCCCACTGAATCCGTGCTGCGGGGTTAAATCCGGGAGCGCAGGACCGGGAAGACGGGCTGGGTCCGGTCCAGGGTCAAGGCCCAGTAATCTGCCGAAAGTAAAGCGGAGCGTTCTCGTCATCCTTGTTCACCTTAGAGGCTCCAGGCTGGATGGCACGAAAATGGGCAAAGGCTGGCTGGCTGGTCAGCTGGGCCGAGACTACCAAGCTGGCGGTCCAACGGCTCCAGTGCGTGGCTCACACCAGTTGCTCTCGTGACACGACCTTAGAGTTTGGGGATGTTTACCAAGTATTTGTAATCTATCCTATCACATCATCCACCAGCTTACTGACCTTGTCAAACCTAATTACAAGGAAAAGTGAAACTACAGGAAGCAAGGACAAGTCATCTCAGATTGCAAATCCACAATGCAGGTGTTTTGTTTGTTTTTGAGGCCAGACATCCCATCGGCCCCCAGACAGCTAAACCACCAGCAACCTCCCCGTGGATGCACACGTCTTCAGATGGCTGAGGACACAGGCGGTGACGGCCGGCGGCACAGAAAGGAGCTAAGAGGATATGCCGTGGAGCCGGGCTGACTGGGTTGGCCAGCTCGGCCGTTTATACGTCTGTGCGATCTTAGAAAACTCGCTTACCGCTCTCTGCCTGAGCTCCTCTGTCTCTAAAATGGAAGTAACGCTCAAAGCTACCCCAAAATGTTAGAAGAATTATAATAGTTAACACGGATAACGTTTTCAAAATATTGTCTGACACAAAGGGAGAATTATGTAAATGTTCGTTAACTAAAGCAATGGCTGAAATAATTATTCATTACTGAATAAAACTCTAGTCTACTATTTCTTTGTAATACTTGCATTTTCACAGGCCACTAGCAAGCAGCTCTTTTTATGCCTCCGTAAGAAGACCAGCCTAAAGAACTTCACAGCCCAACACGTGATAACTGTCTGCCGACGGCCGAGGGCACATGGAAAACTGAGGCTTGTGCCCCGCCCACCGCCCCACCATCTGACATAACTAACGAAACCAAATTACGGGGCAAGAGGGCACTTACTTCTAAAGCAGGGGATGAGGGTGGACTCTCGAACCAGCAGTAGAAGATCTAAGGTCCCCACGGTGACCCTGAAAGCCTGCCACTCCTTTGGCTCCTGCTCTGAACACCAGCCCTGTGCTCGCTTCTCCCCTCCACATACGGTGGGACCTTGGTACCTGTCGGCCCCAGAACGCGTCGAACTTGGTGCTCGCAGCGCCGTGACAAGAAAAACGGTCTCAGCACTCGGCACTCGCTAGCCACTCGTCACACTTGCTAGAACTGGTGTGAGTCACAATGCCGCCCCGCAAGAGAAAACGCTTTGTTAATCACTGCCTGCTCACCACGCATCGGGACGAATTAACGACGAGCACTGAGGCGCCACTGTATTCCTATGACCTGCCGTTTCCGAACTCCCAGATCCTCATCAATGAACCGGACCAGACCCTTGACTGAGCCCCATATGACGTCACACCATTTTGCTAACCTCCATGGGGGATGTCACAATAGAGAAGAGGCAGCCCAAACCTTCAAGGACCTTAAAATCTATTTGGAAAAACAAAACAGAACAATGTAAAAAAAAAAAAAAAGAAAGAAAGAAAGAAAAGAAAAAAGAATGGCAACATAAACTCACAGGGGCGTCCAATCCATGGCCCACAGGCCACGTGCGGCCCAGGATGGCTGTGAATGTGGCCCAACACAAAACCGTAAATTTACTTAAAACCTTGAGATTCTTTTGTGATTATGTGCTGCAATGTATTTAATGTGTGGCCCAAGGCACTCCGCTTCTTCCAGTGCGGCCCAGAGACGCCAAAACGTTGACCACCCCTGCAACAAGGAAGCAGGAGCTAAAGAGCACACGTGGGTACAGCATTTCAGGGTCTACGCAGTGTGCCCAGCACATGCCAGCTCCGTTGTGTGGGCACCCGGCCCCAGCCCAGCCAAGAGCCCTCAGTCAGCGACTGCCATCACAGTAGGACTGCCAGCCCGAGGTCCACACCGAGGGGCAGTGCCACAGAGCCGACCCAGGGCCTCACTCACACCCGTGGTTTCACACGGCTGCACTCTGTCCCCAGTGCACAGAGATCGCCAGGTCGGGGTCCGAGCACTTGCTGGTAACCCCCCAGAGAGGAGGAGTCCAGCAGGTCTAGGTCATGAACAGTGTTGGAGGGTCACTCTGCTAGCGGAGAGGGAGGCCACCGCACGTGGACACACTGTCGGCTCAGAGAGGCAAAGCCCAGTTCAGGTCGGAGGCTATAAACAGAGAGTTTGGGGAGGACGCCTTCGGGACAAAAACAGCCAAGTCATTAGCCCACATCCCACCTTTCCTACTGGCTGTGTGACAGACCGGGGGCCGGGGGGTAAAGGAACTGTCTTGAGTGGCCCAAGCTCGATTCTATTGCCCCGGTCCCTCCAGGGCCAGCCAGTCCCTTCCTATCTCATTCCAGCTCGAGGCTCCGCCATAACCTGTAGACTCAGTCAAGCTGTTGAACCCGGGACCCCAAACCCACTGCTACCCCACAGCGAGCCAACAACAAGAAGCAATTTAGTAATCTTAAAATGTATTGTACACTTATGATGTAAAAAGCATTGCGCCCATCTTTTATATTCCTCACGTCATTCAATCTTCCGCATAACCACGGCAGGCATGCCTGCAGGCGGGGGAGGAGGAGGAATTCCCAAAGACAAGCCCTGGGTTCGAGGCTTGCTGCAGAGACTCCCGGAACGCAGCACCTGAGCCGACTGGCAGGTGAGATCTCTCACAGCGGAGAACCGGAAGCAGGCGGCTGCCGAGAAGGCTGGTGGTGGAGCCCGGACAGGGGCCCCCGCCCAGGAGGCGGTCACGTGCTCCCCCAGCAGCGAGAAGACGTCAGCAAGCATGTGATGCTTGGATCCAGGGAAGCCTGTCTGGGATTCTGTGCCAGGGTCCATCTGCTGGCAGGGGGGCTGGTCACATAGGGCCCTCTGCTTAGAATCGCCAAAACTACTGATTCCCCGAAGAGAGCTCAGTCGGGTTTCTGTTCGGCACCCCGGCGTCCTCAGCAGGGGCAGGAAGAGGGAGATGGAAGCGTTATTCTTTATGGAGATACACCAAACAATCCCACTGTTCACATACACAATTCAGTGGTTTTTAACATTAACGTGTCCCGGGGACTGTGTAACTATCACCGCCATCTATTTCCGTTCCTCTCCCCAAGGGGGAAAAAATACTATACAAATGTACTCCCGTATTTCCATTCGGAGTCATCCGTTATTTCCCATCCTCAAAGTACCTGGCAACAACTAATCTACTTTTTGTCTAAATAAATTTGCTATTCTGGAAATTTCATATAAGGGGAGTCATACAGTGTGGGGCTGCCTGAGGTCATTTCTTTTGCTTAGCACAGTGTTTCCACGGTTCTTCCACCTTGCACCATGCGTCAGTACTCCCTTTCTTTTTTACTGAATGACGGTCACCATCCGGTTGCCCGTCGGCGACGGGCATGGGGGTGGCCTCCAGTTCTTGACTCTCACGCACCTGCTGCTGTGAGCACGCCTGGGTGGCCGCAGTTCTCTGTCGTCACTCCTCCTGGGTCTGGATCTGCGACTGGAACCGCTGGGTCAAGTGTACCCTGTGTTCAGCACCCTGAGGAAGGCCCAGCTGCCCCCCAGACAGGCTTTCTTAGTTCACAATCCCACCAGCAGCACAAGGGGGTTTCACTATCCCCGCCTCTTCTCCAGCACTTGTTGTTGGCAGACACACACATCTGAAGGTCAGGACGCGCTGTGAAGAAGGTGGATGCCCCCGACGGTTGCCCCCTGGTGGGAAGACAGACGCGCCTTCCCCTACAACATAACGCTGGCAAGTGGCAAATCAGTTTTCCCAGCAGCTCCCAAGTGGAAGGTCAAGGGTAACCCACGGGGTCTGATCTGAGTGGCACTATGACTGGAGTAGGATTTGGGTGGGAGCAAAGAAACATGACAGGAGGGGGAAATAGTTGTTACGGACAGAACACTCATGCTCTCCAGTTTCACCTGGTGAAGCCCCAACCCCCAATGCCATGGTATGTGTGTGTGGGGAGTGCTTTGGGGACTATAGGTTTAAATGAAGTCATGTGGGGAGGGCACCCAGGGTGGGGTTAGTGTCCTTGTAGAAAGAAAAGAGACCAGGGCTCTCTCTTGTAGATGTGAGGACACAGGGAGGAGGTGGCAGAGGACAGAGGGAGGAGGTGGTCATCTGCAAGTGCAAGCCATGGGAGTCCTTACTAGGACCCCAAAGTGCGAGACCTTGACCCCACACCTGCAGCCTCCGGGACCGTGAGTGGCAGCGTCTGCCGTAAGCGCCGGTCTACGGCGAGCGTCCCGGCAGCCCAAGCTGAGACAGCGGCTCGGCCGGTGGAGTGCACGGCACGGGTGACGGCCCGAGAAGCGAAGCGCACAGCCGTCTCGGCCCGGAAGCGGGAGTGGTGTGTTGATCTGCTCCCTGAGGCTGTGTCCCCCGCGCTGGAGAGGGACAGGACGTGGAAGGGGAACCAGAAAGGAAGTAGGTATAAGAAGACACTTATTACAGGGAAATAAACAGAAGCGGGGTATGAGTTCGGCAAAGCAAATCCCATTAAGATTTTAAGGTCTATATTTCTGAAAAAATATGCCATCTTTTATTGGGGAATATTAATAGCTTAAGATCCAGCTGAAAACAACCATAAAAATAATGCTGACATCAGTCTGAAACATGAATAATGATTATGAGTTCTAAGTAAATAAACAAAGCTGTTATGAATTACTTTGCTGTAATTAAAGCAAAAACAAAGCCATCTTTTCATTATCTTGTATTGTTGATATGGGCCAGCATTAAAGAACATTCCAAGAGAATGTGTTTTCAAGCACAGGGAACGCGGCTCAAAGCCCTTGAGAGGTGCGGTGACAGGCACTTCACGGACAGCGGGGCACCTCTGACCAACACGGGGCGGGGACGGCAGCGGCCCAGCACCCTCCGCGCAGCAGACTCTGATGAAGCCGTGCCGAGTCAGGCTCCTCAGGACCAGTCGATGAAGGTGTGAAGAAGAAAGAACATGTAAATGATAGAAACGAAGCTGAATTCTCTGAGAGGGCGTGCGGCTTATCCATGTCATTTCCAGGAATTCTCTGTGTCGCTGGGATACGGAAATCCAAGTAGTCTGGATGCCCACGGGCACTTCTGGAGCCCTACAAAAGGTGCTAAGCCACAGGCAAGCAAGACAATTGTCCCCAAGGAGGACCCGGTTAAGCACCAGCCACCAGCTGTCTTCTCCCCAGCTGCTGTGCACGTGCACCTAGACACGCCCCGGTCAGCACAGCACCAGGTCCCCACTCCAGGTGCCAGGCATGGACGTGAGCTGGGAGTTAGCTCCCCGGTGTTGGCACAACCGGTGGGAACTGGGGGGCGGCTGAGCGCTAAGCCATCTTGGCTCCTCAGACATGTGACACCTCGGGCCCCAGCCGTCTCTGCCAGCGGCCCCTCACGTCCCCTGTCCCAGCCCAGCTCCCGGCAGCCCCAGTGCAGAAAGCAGGAGACACGCCGGTCCTCAGGCAAAGCCAGAGCTGCTCTGGGCCACCCGACAAGGAGTTCCTTGCCTCCCGTGGGCCCTCAAACATGCAACTACTCGGTTAATATTTATACGTGGCATTCACATCTGGAAGGTACCAAAGGTTCGTAAGAGTGCCATGATAACCTTCCTTTCTTCCTTTGTGCACTGCTATGTTTTCTAAACTTTCTAAAATGAACACGGATCACTTGCGAACCGAGAAAACTCCATCCCTTCTACGGGCCGCCTTTCTTAGGCCCTTGGTTGTGGGGTGTCATAGAGGTTTGTGCCCAGGCAGGTGTCTGCTGCTTGGTCCGTGCAGATGGGCCCAGTGCTGGGAAGATCCGGCTGTCCCGAGCTGGTGGTGACCTTCAAAGCCTGCTCAAGGGCGAGGAGTGAGGCCGACAGGGTTTACAAGGAGGAGCTCCCACAGCACGGCGTCGCCCCCACAGGTGAGAGCAGCCCATCTTCCCTTCAACGGCAGCTGTGCTGCGTCCACCGTAGAGCCGGACCGCCCTCGAAGCCCAGCCAGAAAGCACTCTGCTCACAAGGACAGTGAGAAAGGGATGGCCACCTTCCACTCCTATGGACAGAGAGGGTCCAGAAGACAACGGATGCTTGGTGCAACGGAGAGAGGCAGAACCCGTCACAAAAAAGCCTGGTGGCGTCCGAGACCCAGGAAGCAGACTCAGCATCAGAGGCTGAATTCCTGTCCTGGGAAGAGAAGCTTTAAGAAGTCAGATACAGTCGGATTCCTCCACCTGACGAGGAATCCATCCTAAAGCAATGGGCTCTGAGACACAGCCCCAAGTGCCACTTTTCAGCATGTGGGTCTGAGCGCTTTGAACGTAAAAGAAAAGTCTGGTTATCGGAACTGCGTCACAGAGTAAAGGCCAGACTGGCATCGACCACAACCCGCCCATGAGCGCGAGCTGTGGGTTGGGGCGCCAACGAGCCCGCGGTGCAGGTAGGGAAGAAGGGGAGGTTGAGACCACCGGGCACTTCAAAGGTCACAGCTGGGGGTGAGGGGTGTGGGGCCTGGGACCAGTCAGGGCAGAACGACAACTAGAAGCAAACTAAGGGAGCTCAGGCAAACACCGCCGGCGGGAAGGTAGGTGGAGCGACCGGGTCAGAGGGCAATTCAGCGGGCTCCAGCCGCGCTGACACACACCCGCTCCGCCCCAGCAACCCCACGTCTGGGGACACACCAGAGAGGCGTTTCCGTCGGGACGATGCCTGTCCCAGCAGATCCCTTGCCGCCGTTTGTTAAAAATGGAAGTTCTGAAACTGAAACACATATGAAAACAAATATGTATTACAATTCACTGAGACAATAGAGTATTAAACTGCACTTACAAATCAACTTGTATCCGCGTTGATTGTATCAAATATAGAGAGAAAGAAAGCAATAAAACCTAAAGATAGGTGTGTATTGTATCATGTTTTTCATGTCAATCTTAATAACACACAATACCATATATTTTGTGGATAAATGGATTCGTGAAGAAGTATAAACACATGAATGGGAGGGGCACCCCTGGAAACGCGCCTCTGAAGGCAGCAGGTGGGGACGGGGTGAGAGGACTTCATTGGTACAACGTCTGTAATTGATGGGTTTGATCTATCTGTAATTAAACCGGATCTGAAGTAAACACGGCACGACATTAACATTTTTTCCAAAGGAGGTTAAGAAAACATGCATACGGATTAATAGTATCTTCTGTATTTACGTATTTCCAGTATTTGTTACTTTTTAAAAAATAAAATGCTAAAAGAGCGTTTTCCTTTTATCGAACCACCAGTGTTTTAGATTCCCGCTCCGTGAGATCCTCGGGTCCCCTCCGGCGGTTCTGAAGAGCGGGTGCACTGAGCTGCTGTGAGCCAGGAGCTCCGAGCCGGGGAGCTGCGCTCGTGTCCATGATAGTCCGGAGAAACCATCCGGAGGACGAGCATAGGCGACATGCCGTCATTACGCATGTTACAGGGGAGAGCACCGGGCGCCGGTCTCAGCGCTACCTGTGGGCTCGGGGAGGGCGCCGCGGCGCTGTCTGTGACGGGCACAGGGGCCTCCGGAGGGCTGGGCTTCCACACACACACTGTCCTCCTGGCTTCTTATGGCTGCTGGCCAGGCGGTCACCTGCTCTCTGAGGTCATAGGTCATGGGGGGCTGTGCCTCCAGCTACCTCACAAGCGTATCCACCGTGCACCTGCTGGAACTCAGTGTAAGCCGTTTCTTAACCAGAAAGGCTGCTCTACCCTAACGCGCTGGCGGTTTTCACATGGTCACTTGATGGATTTCACGGGGCTGTTTTCATGGGCTCTATACTTTCTCTTGGACTTTGTGAAGAATTTTGTTGTCAAATTTCCCTTTAGAAAGATTTATGCTGTCATGTCAAGTCATCATGTCAAAATCCGGCCATGCGTAGTTTCCAGGTCTCCTTCCATCTGAGAGACTGCCAGTTTCCTACCAATACCAACTCTGGGAAAAAATACGAAAGATGGGGGAGGGGCTGGCATTATCCCTTTCGCGTGAAACAATGATGTTAACAAAAACTCGATGTGAAACAAATGTAATTCTGAGCAACTGTCCAATCGTGCTTGACAATCAGGAAGATACCACTGAAGACCGGCCATTGTCACCTACTCATCGGCTGTCCACACGGAGGAACAAACAGTGGCTGGCCCGTAGCGCGGGACTCGTTGGGGACATAGGACTCACAGACGCCCCTGCAGTTGCCACACTGATCCCCCTCAAACTGCACAGAACCAACGCCCACACTTGGGGGGCTGCACAGAACCAACGCCCACACGCCAGGAGCCCCCAGTTGCCAGCCCCTCCCTCACCGTGCAGTCATGCCACACACCTCCGCCCTCTGGGCCTCGACTTCCCCACCCACAAAATGAGTGAGTTTTATCAAAAACAACGAAAGCTCTCAACTTCAACCTTCTAAGTGTTCCAGGCAGTAATGACAGACAGCAGCCAGGTTTCCAACCCGCTGGCCAACACCCCGCAGACGCACCTCTCATGAAGGCGATGGCACTGCGGGCTAGATGCCCAGAAGTGCGGAACTTGGGAAACGCCATATTTCATGCCGCAAAGGAGCAAAATCTGTATTACATTAAGAGTTCTGATGCCCTCCTAGATTCGTGAAAGTCCCCGCCGCTCTGTGGTCTACACTTGGAAACCTTCTTCCCGGAGCTGCGCCACCTGAGTTCCACGTGAGCCGTGCGGCGTGAGGTCGGACGGCGCCTGCGTCCCATCAACCAAGTCCAAACCCCCGTGGACGAGGCTCTGCCAGTGCTCTTTGTTTAAGTGCCCTGTAAACCCTGACGTTCAAAGGTTGAAAACTGTTGTTTCAAACTAAGTTACAACTACTAAAATACTGGCATCGTAAGGGCATTCAAGAAGAGTTTCACCGTGAGAAAGGGAGATTTCTAAAGCGCCGGGTCACCTACAAGCTAAACCTGTGACGTAAAAATGGCAACAGTAACTATTGCTGCAGGGACATTTTTTAAATGTCTCATTAAATGGACTTTGTCAAAGAGCAGAGTCTGCCCGAAAGGGCACCCCCCAGACTGCAGGAGGGCGCATGTTAAGGCCAAAACTGACACATCTGGAAGACTGTCCTAGAATGTCCACTGGTTCCGATACCAACTCCATGTGGGGTGTTCCCCTCCCCAATAAGCCATCCTCGGGGTGCCAGCTGTTGGTTCTACCATTCAGCTCAACTCTGACACTCTCCCCAGTGACAGTCTTAGACTGGGCAGGTTAAGGGGTCAGTCTTACAAGACAACCCACCCCCACTTCAGACGCCGTTACTTGGGCTTATGACCGACTGGCTACAGAATGGAGGCCCCCAGCACCTCTCGTTTAACTTACCAGAGTTTAACTCGGGACCACCAGAGGGAAGGGCCGCCCAGGGCAAGGGCCGGGGAAAGGTCGCGGCGCCGCCTCTCCGGCACGGGGTCTCCCTGTGCCACCTTGTGTCCGCCAGCCCGAAAACTCTCCAAACCCGTCCACTTGGGTCTTACGGAGGCCCCGCCGCAGAGTCAGGGCTGACTGACTCGCCGGCCGGTGGAGGCTGCCCAAGCCTGTGGTCCCTCCCCTCCCCGGAGGTCGGGATGGGCCTGGACGGCCCGAACAATCAGAGGCTGGTTCCCTGGACAGCCAGCCCCATCCTCAGGTGGGCCCATGAGTCAGCCCTCCCACTGGACAAGAGACCCCTCGTTCACTCTCAGCACTTGGTCACTTCCAAGGGTCTGGGAGCTGCAGCTCCGGGGGTCACGGGCAAAGGCCGTCTACCCGAGTGCCCGGTCTGTCTCTCTCTCATAGTGGGTTGGCCAAAAAGCCCATTTAGTTTTTTCTATAAATTAAAAGACACATTTTTCGTTTTTACCACTAACTTTACTGATTTGGATATTTGGAGAATGTCCGCTTTCTCCCGCGTGGCAGAGCATGGATCGTTCTCAAGTAATGTCTCCAATGGGTCGCTCTCAACTTCGACCCATCTGCCCGACCGTGGAGCGCCGTCCCGCGAGGAGTCTCCAGCACGAAACTTCGCAGACCACTTTTGACACGTTCAGTCGGTCACAGCGCCTTCTCCACACACTGCACAAATCATTTTTTGCATTTCAGACGTGTTCTTCCCGTTCTTGAAATAATAAAGCATAAAATGCCAAAAAAAGTTGTGTGTTTTCTTCCATCTTCAATATTAAAATGGCTGCACAAAAGTTCGCCAATTCTGATTTTTATTTTAAATGCACACTGTTACGGCAGCTGTCACAATACAACCTAACAAAACTGTTTCAAATAAAGTTAAAGACAACTAAGTGCTACTAGAACCATCTTATTGGGAAGAAAACCAAACAAACTTTTTGGCCAGCCCAATAAATCACAATATCTCCAATGTATCTCAGTATTTTTAACTAACAACCAAGAAAAAAAAATGTTTAAATACAGTATGAAAAATAAGCTACCTGTTCTTATAAGCTTCACAGGAGGGGTACTTGTCACACACAAAATTGTGTTGTGAAACAGGCTTTGAAATGCCTTAAATATGGCATTTTTAATCAAACATGTTTTGGAATTCCTTTCACACAGGAGTTAAAGACAAGAGCTGACTCTCGTCCCTCTGGGCAGACAGACACGCAGTTCCCTCTGGACAGCAGCCCGGCACCAAGGCGCGCGTGGGAGAGGGGGACGCGCTCCGGGCGCCCAGAGCGCGAACTGCGGCCGCAGGGCTGCCTTGTCCGCGTCTTCTGAAAACCCCACAGCCAGGGAAATTGTTTCATTGCGTAAGATGACGATTGTTAAGTAAATATTAGCTGTCCTTATCATTAATTTATTCATTAGTATTTGCTTTTCTACTATGTGTTTACTTTGGGGGAAAACCAGTTAATAACTGAAACCCTTTGCTGCCAATGCTTCCTGCGTGGTAAAGGAGACCCACAGTCACACGGGGAGTGGGCGCCAGGAACGCGGCGAGAACAGAGGAGCAGGACAGGGAGGAGGGGCCTCCCGCAGAGCAGGGGACCCAGTGAAGACCCTGAGTAAGCTGGTAATGTTTACCACAAACAGGAACACCTCCCTGTGTCGCTCTTCCCTGAGTTAGCTTCGCAGGGGCTGCTTTCAAAGACTCGACGGTGAGACCCTCTACCACCACACTGAAGATGTCACCTAGCCAAAGGCTCACATAATGGTTAGCACTTTTTAGCTATAAAGTGTTTTTAATTAATATGCTATTTTTATACCTAATACTACTGCACACATCATGGACTACAGTAAAGTTAAACATGGAAACCAAAAGATAAACAAACAAGTACACGGTGTGACTTGCCTGATGACGACATTCCCTTTAAGTGGCTGGTGGTCTGGGACCCAGCGCGCAGGGTCCCCGCAGTCTTCCTAAGGAGCGGGGGCGGGAAATGGGAGCTGATCATGCCCACGGGCCCGGGGGGGCTTCTGCCAGGACTGGGGGCCCAGCTACGATCAACTGCACTGTCTTGTCACGTGCACCTCCCCCGAGGTCCTCCACCGCCGCTTACCGCGCCCCCTGCCACTGTGCTCCCCGGCTCACGAGCGGGACCCGGTGCCACCCTCCCCTCCCCCGTCCCTCTTGTGTCGGAGGGAACAGAGGACTCAGGAGCTCTGGGAAATGGCCAGCCGCACCTGGAAGGATGCACTGGTACCAAACCGTCAGGTGACATGACACACGTGCTGTGTGGAGGCTGTGGCTAACAGCATTTAGCCCACATACTGCTGTGCCCTATCCTCGCGCAGCGATAAAGAGTAAGTGCAAAAATCAAATGAAAATTCTTACTGCGGTGTCCACGAACACCGCGCGCCAGACTGCCAGCTGCGATGGCGTCGAGGTTCCGGCGCTCTCCGGTCAGTGCGCCTGAGCGCTTTTTCACCCTAGTCTCTCTCAACCGCGTGGGCACCAGGACCGGCTGCTACGCGCGTTTAACGCAAAACGGACCCGAACGTCATCCTTAAGATCACAGTCTCAACGGGGGGTACGGATACCACCTGAAGAGAAAGTAAATGCGGCCTCTTATTTCTCTTAGTGAAGACCCAATCCATAAAAATGTTATTTCAGGGGAAAGAAGAACTCACATTCATTATTTAAAGAACGCTGGCACAAATGTATATTGATTTTTAGGTTTTGTAATGAAATTTGCTTGATGTGGTTTTCTTTGCAAATGAAATGGACATTGACCTGATCGCATATTGATGGTAAAATCATCCTAGATACAGGGGCTCTGCAGATGCCGTCCGAGAAAAGCAGGCTCTCTCGGGAGCGGACAGGCTTAGCTCAGACCCCAGCTCTGACCTTTCCCTGTTGTTCAGGGAGATGAAGCAGGAAGCCATTACCCCCCTCTTCCTCACTGCCTCGAGACCGTCCTGTTTCAAGGGTTTCCTTGGGAAGGAGGGAGACAGAGGGTCCACAGAGGAAAGACACCTCGGGAGGGCTGAGAGCCACACAACAAATCCAGGCGACATGTCCTTGCCATGGACCCCCCGCCCCCCCACTCCTCACCTCCCCACCTTAAAGGTGTGGTAGGTAATGCACCGCACGCGGTTGTTCTGCATTTCCTCAAAATCAGACTTTCAGCTCTCAGAACTGCCGATGAAGTGCTTCTGCGGTTATCGGCAGAGGGTGCACCCCCTCATCCACTCATAACAGAAATTTAGTTAATGATCTTATGCTTCTAACAAGGAAGGAACAGCCAGTTTTCTGAGGACCGGACACTTGTCACTTTGTTCATTCTGGGCTTCCTGTATGCGTACCGAGACTCTGGAGCGGAAGAACTGAGGGGGAGTGTGAAAACGCCACAAGCACCCTCGTCCCAGTGTGCCTGACACTGCGTGGCCCTCCTGAGAACAAGGCTCGTGTAATCGCTGCCCGTTGGGGCTTAGAATTGGGGAAGAACCTGACCAGGTTGCAACGGAGCCCCAAAGGGTTCCAGGAACAAAGAAGTCCTAGAGTCCAGTTCTCAAGGCCCTGATAGAAGTTTTGGTTGGAGAAAAACGAAGGAATGTCAAGTTAGGTTGAGGAATCCCACGTTAATCAGGGATTACACTTTTCTGTGCTTTCATAGGATTCTTTCAAAATCAGAAAAAAAATTACAAATAGAAATTTAAAAACTTGTATTAAATAATATATTCGGTATGACAGAAAATTATCCATATATTATAGAGTATAATGAGGCCCTAGTTGGGTGGCACAGTTGGTTGGAGAGTCACCCGATATGCCAAGGCTGCAGGTTCGATCCCCGTTCAGGGCACATACAAGAAGCAACCAGGGAATGTATAAATAAGCGATACAACAAATCAGTGGGGTTTTTTTTTTCCTCTTTCTCTCCCCCTCCACCCCCTTCCTCTCTCTAAAAATCAGTAAGTAAAATTATTTTTTAAAGTATAGTAAGAAGGCTAAAAGGCTGGTTTAACTCAACAGGGCATAGGAGGAGACGACGCTAAAATCTTGCAAAGATAATTCATTCTTATATGACCTTTTCTCACCAAACAAACAAAAAGACAAAAATTCATGATTTGAAAAAACAAACAGTGCCCTGGCTGGGCGGCTCAACTGTTTGGAGCGCTGTCCTGCACGTCGAAAGGCTGCAGCTTCAATCCCCAGTCAGGGCGCACACCTCGGTTGCGGGTTCAATCCCCAGTCAGTATGCATATGGAAGGCAACTGATCAACGTTTCTCTCTCACATACATCTGGCTGTCTGTCTGTCTGTCTATCTCTCCCTCCCTACCTCCCTCCCTCCTCCTCTCCCCACCCCCTCCCAGACTCTCTCTTCAAAATCAATTTAGAAAAATATCCTTGGGTGAGGATAGCAAAAGGAAAGACAAGCAGTGACTATTTTATTAAGCAAATCCTAAGTATATCCCAACATCCTACATATAAATAAATACTTAAATACAAATGAAATAATGTCTTGAGTTCCAAAGTAAATAGATTTCATGGGACTCTATGCTGACAATTATAAAATATTTATATGCTATTAGAGTCAAAAACCCTGTCCTAACTCAGCATTCTCCACTGTCCACTCGGTAAGTTACTATTTCAAGTGGCTCTTCGAGAGCTGACAGGGCCGATTCTCCTCTGACCAGGCTGACTGGATCCAATGGGGTGCCCTTGGAGAACCCAGAAACCAAAATTAACCCACAAGCATTTTTATCATGTGCCCTAATCTGAAAAGACTTGGGAAAAGGCTTAAAATAATAATTTTTTTCTCAGATGAACACTGTCCATTTAGGTAGAGACTGTGGTTTGTAGCTGGGAAGCATGTGCACTGTCCTAGGGGCTACTCGGAACCATACTTTGCTTAACCAGTGAAACAGCCAATAGGGCACCGAAAGTGCGAAACTCTAAGAAGAATCTGTGAACAAATCCTACAGCTGCAAAAGACATGGTTTACCTACTTTTAAGATCAAAAGAGAAGCTTCTGTTCTTTTTCTGTGTAGTTGTATATAATTTCATTAAACATGAATAATAGCATCAAAGGAATTAACTCACTGTTAAGACTTGAAGGCACTGGAAATTTGGTAATAATTTAAAAGGTGTATGAAATTTTGTTTACAGATTAACATACTAGTATAGGTCAAACACGTGAATTTTACTGAAACTATTTATTAAAGTTTGCACATCGAAGATCTTGAAAGATACCCTGCTTCTCTGCATTTCCAAGCGCTCCTCAGGGGGATTCATAACAAACAAACGCGACCCCTCAAACACGAGTTATGAAATATAATTTCACGTAGAACTGAAGAATTTAACAATTACAACATGCTTCTCACACTTGAATATATAGGTTTACAGCACGCACACAGTACTCACCTACACACACACACACACACGCGCGCGCGCGCGCACGAAGACACTGCAAAAGAGAAGAGAAGCCCGGGGGAAGCGTGCTGCGTGCCCCGAGTCTGCACGCAGTCAGCACACAGTCAGCGCGCAGTGAGCGCGCGGGGCGGCCGTCCTTCCTGGCCACGCAGCTCCGGGCCCGCACGGTCGCAGGGGGTTAGCTTCCCTTCCTGCGAGGGGGTCATGCCTACTATTTGCCGGCAGGAAAGGGAGCAGGGCGGACCTGAACTGACCATTCTAGGGCGCTGACTGGGCCACATCGCCCACGGCTCAAGCTTCTAAGAGGCCGCCACGGAGGTTGGCGCACATGTGGCCTTGTCTTTTCTTTCCCAGTGCGGCGCCGGGGAAGGTGCTGGCCAGGTACCCGATCCCCCCACCACTGGCGGAGGGACACGCCCGCCAGGGGATGGAGCTGAGCAGGCCAACCAGGCGAAGAACGGAGGACGCGGCTCAGGGGAGGTGAACCCTCCTGCGTGGCCCAGGGTCTCACCTCAACGCCGCACCGGCCCCAAGCCCCAGGTTCATGTCAGGGGCTCTAGTTCGCCTTCTTTTCTTGACACATCTGTTTCACTCTGAAACGGGACAGGAAGGGGCATCGCCTGCCCTGGGTAGACCAGGGGTGTCATGCACAGTCATGGCCACTGCACCCCCGACGGCACCCCGGTTCTCCGTGTCCCACACCCGGTGTGTCAGTGCGCGCACCACGTGCAAGCAGGAGGCAGTGATGCACAGTCTCCCTAGAAGGCAAGAGCCAAGCGCCCTTTGGTCGAGATCCTTCCATTTCACACAACGGACAACATTCAGTGCAGGACAAGAAATGACACATTAGGAACTTGTCTAGGGTTGAGCCTGGACGAAGTGGCCTCTCTCAGACCCAGGCAGCTATGAAAAAGTTAACGTATACACGTGAGTACACACATGTACCTATTTTTAACTGTATTCACCATGTCTTACGCTAGACCCTCAGTCCATACTCATCTTAGAGCTGAACGTCTGCCCCTTTACCGACCACTCCTCTCGTCTCCCACCCAACCCCGGTTCCCTAGTCTCTGCTGCTGTGAGCGCGGCTTTATTATTTTCAGAGTCCACCTATAAATGATACCATGCAGCGTCTGCCTGTCTTTCTGGCCTCATCACACTCAGCATAATGTCCCCAGGGTCCCTCCATGTCATTGCAACTGGCAGGGCTCCCTTCTTTTTCATGGCTGCATGGGATCCTATTACACGGTACACACGTATACATTAACTTTCATACGTGTGTGCACGCGTGTAAACAGATAGATAGATGCCTTTTATTTTTTGTTTCTTGACTCACTGTTCCGGCTTCGACCTCCAGCACGACGCCGAATACAGGGGGCGGGAGTGGACACCCTGGTCTTGCCCCCGACTCGAGAGGAAAAGCTTTCAGTTGCTCACCCTTGAGTATGAGACCAGCCATGTGGGCTGGTCGTACGTGGTCTTCACTATGCTAGATGCATCCCCTCTATTCCCAGTTTGTTGAGGGTACACAGAATATATATTAAAATAGATATATATTTAAATATTAAATTATGGTTGTTACCAAGGCTGGTAAGGTCCCTCTCAGACTAAACAGACAAGTAATACATTGGGAAATGAGCAGCTCTGAGATCCGCAGGTTACATTTAAAGCCCCAAGCCCCAGCTCCACCACAGCCTAGACACACGGCCTTGAGTAAATCACTCAGCTTCTCTGAAGCTTACGTTTCTCCCGTCAGCACGTTGAAGGGAACTGATTTTCAGGGATGCAAAACGCTGGGAGACCGTCGTCACAGGACGCGCCACCAGAGACTCTGCAAAAACCCAAACCCGGGGACTTCTGACACTCCCATCAGGTTTCAAGTCCATGTGACAAACTGACCCTTTCTACTTGAACACCCCCACCTCTAAGGCGACACCCAAGGCAAGGGGCCACCCAGGGCCACAGGGCAGGCGGCACCAATGCTGACACCAGAATTCGGACAGATACTTCCAGCCCCCAGCCCCATGATTTTTCCAAGGAAGACATAGGCAGCAGCACCCTTACGAGGGTCGTCCTGCTACGTCAACGGAAGACCGGGAGCTCTGAGGTCAGGGAGCCTTGGAAACACACACCGCTTTTCTCCAACCAGAAAATGTCTCTCTGAAAGGAAAACATGTCCTATTTCCTTCAAAACATGAAAGAAAAAGGCCTGCAGGACAGTCTCACCCTAAGCTGACGCCACGATGCGGCTTAAGAGCTTTGTTCTTCTAGTTGGAGACACCGAAAACAGTTCCTCTGTAAGGCTGAGACCCCTGTAATACATTTCACTGTTTACACGGGACGGCGTTGGGGAGGCTGAGACGGATCGGGCCAGGGAGATGATGAAGAACGTTTTTAATGGAGGAAATCGCACGCTGTGTCCACTTCAGCCTATTAGCAGGATGGTGGTTCACGGTCCGCTTGGCGGCTTTGCTCGCGCAACGATGGGACAGAAGACTTTGCAACGGTAAGCGATGAAGACTAAGACTGAAAAAAACTCCCCTTGTCTTGCCTACAGAAAAGGTCACCTCCTGGCACTTCCCCGTTGGGGAACTACAGCTGCCCCCACTCGACCGGGCCATCGAGCCGAGCCAGCCGGCCTTCCATACAGACCAGCTCGGTGAAGAAGACCAGACCAGGGCAAAGGACCAAGGGACTCTTTGGACAACTGGTCATTTTTAGCAGTGCACTGACAACTGATCACATCGTCAACGCCTGGAGGCGGCGGGACCCGTGTGACACCAGCAGCACAGCGGCCCCGCTGTGTCTTCAGCTCCATGCTTTCCACTCGCCCCTTGTTTATCTGCGCTGTCGGTGAAGTGGCTCTCGGCCAGCGAACGTGCATGTTCACCCGGCCATTGATTACTCCCAGCGGCCGCCTTGAATATTTATTGCTGGTTAAACATTTTAAACTTCTTAAAACGTGATCCAGCCCCCAATTAAGAGCTCACTTGAGCTTCTCCGTCATTGCAGGGAGCATTCCTGAAGCTTCACACGGGCGGGGGGGGGGGGGGGGGGGGCTTCCTTGTCTCCCTCAGTAGGAGGCATCCCTTCCAGCAGGGGGCGTCCTGTCCTTGTCCCCGTCCCATGGCAGGGCAGGCACACCAATGGCACGGGGCACAGAGCTTGGTGCCCCCTGCCGGAGACAGGGCGGACGGAGAGCTGGTCACTCCATCCCACGCACACCTCTGCTTTCCTTCCAGCCCCGTGTCACTCTCTCAGCATTTCTCGGGGCTGGCGGGGGCGGGGGGGCAATCCCCCCGCCGCAGGCTCGCCAACCCATCCCTTACTGGTTAAAATAAAAGCTTACTCTGCAGCTCATTTCCACTGGATTTTATAGCCGGCGTTTCTGCAACTCTGTTTAAAATCGTGGCGGTAGTAGCATCAAAAGACAAAATTGTTCAACTGTTTGCTGCTGCTGCGCTGACACAGGACCTGGGCCACCGCCCCAAGAACCACATTCAAAATGCAGCACAGCCGCTTGGGTCTGGGGCAGAGGACAAGCCCTGGGCAGGATGACTGTGGGAACGTACTGTCTTTATCCCGACAGACCCTGAGAAACAGAGGCTTCGGCAATACCGTGTCCCCGTGTGGGACTGAAGGCCTCCACCCTGGTTGCCAGCACGTGACATCGGCAAATCCTCCCCGCTGCCCCGCCAGGTGGAAGAAGAACTTCAGGGGTTCCCAGCCGTGGCACCATGGCCACGTGAGGCTGGAGGACCCTTGGTTGAGGGACTGTCCTGTGCACTATGGGATGTTCAGCATCATCCCTGGTGTCTCTGCCCACGAGATGGCAGAAGCATCAACTCCATACACAGCTGCAAAAACAGAAACGTCCCCAGACACTGCCAAATGTCCCCAGGGCAGTGCAAAGGGGTGCTCCCCAGTGGGACTCACTGAAGGGCCTGTAGTTCGGATCTCAGGAGCCTGTCACTGGAAACGTTTAAAGGACTTTCCAAGTTTACAAGGACTGTGATACCCACCTCTCCCTCGCCTCCCGAAACCACCCGCAGTCAATCTCAAACTCCACCTCACACCTATCCCCAAACCTACGCACCCACCGCCCCCTCTGCTACCACCACCTAGACCGGTGAGCCACCCGTGCTTGGGCCGGCGCTGTGATGTCCTGTCTGGAATCCTGACACCCCCATCCCCTCTCAGGTCCGTTCTCCACACACTGCACGAGGAATGGCTTTTCTCAGAGCCACCGTGGCCCCCGCCGGCCAGAACCTCAGTGCGCTGAAATTAACATCCAAACCCCTCATCTCGGCTCTCTGGTCTCTCCCCCGGCACCCTGGGCACCCTGATGTCCCCTCCCTCTGTGGGGCTGTGACAGGCTCTCCGCTGCCTCGGGGCCCCTGCCGGGGCTGTAGCCTGGCCGTGGACGCCGTCTGGCTGACCTTCGGGGCAGGCTCCTGCAGACCGCGGCTCAGTCACCGGCCTCTTCCCCAGCACCCGACCTCACGCTGCCCGTCTAGGCCGCCCTGCTCGCCCCCCTCACGTGGGTCTCCACCATTCACACACCACATTCCCTGTCCCCTTTCTTCCGCTATAGCGCCAACGCCGCGACAGCAGGGGTCCGCCCTGCGTCTGCCCTGTCGGTCCGCGCTCCCGGCCCGGCCTTGGAGCGGCCGGCACACAGCGGGCGCTCCGTGAGTGCGTGGTGGATGAACGTGTTATTTAGCGGCTGATAAGTCACAGAGTTGGAACCAGACTCCAGACGGCTCTCTCCACTATGCTAAAAAAAAACCCAGTAACTTCAAAGCTACCAATTAACAAAAATGTTTATAATAAAAACCTGGGAGAGGCAGGAGACTAGAGGATAAGTGAGGTGGCGCCTCATGTTCTACGGGGGAATCACGCACGTGTGTCCACACCCACACATGTGTACACACACCAGACATGTGCACACATGCTCACACACGCACCGTCTTTTTGAAATCACACGTGAGAAACGCCGAAGCAGTGGTCGGGACACGGGAGCGCGGGAGCCCGTGAGGACTGCGGCCCGGTGCGCAGAGGCCGCGCCCGCAGAAGGCACAGGTCAGGGCGCATCCCGCGGGCCGTCCACGCTGGCCCCCACGAGGGTGGGCTATCATGCCACGCGGGGACACGGCCAGCCGGGGGCCCCCAGCGCACCGCGCACGCGCAGGCTGCGGCGGGACGGGAGACACGCCTTCTCCCGGGAGTGAGGCGGGGACTCAGCCGCCCCGGCCCCGGCCCCGCCCCCTCCCGTGCGCCTGCTCAGAACGGAGCGCGACAGCCGCTGAATCTGGTGAGCGCAGCAAACTAGTATCTCTTGTGATCAGCATAATTTAAGCCCTCGAAATGTGTGACTCTAATGACTAAGACGATAAGAGCTGGTTTTCGAATAAAGTGCAATGAGGAGCCTGAGAAAGAAACAGCTTCGAAAAGGAACCTCAGCGGGGAGCAGATGAAGCCTCACCGGCGCGCCACAGGCCTGGGCGGCTGCGGAGGGGCGCCCTGCGGTCCCCCGACTGGCCCTTCCCTTCTCGCCTGACTCCGCCCCGGTTCGGGGCCCGAAGTTATTGATAGACGTGGCCATTTGGAAACGAACGTTTTCTGGGACCTGAACGAGGACGAGCACTTTGTGCTTCCGATGTGATGTCCCTGGGCGACCTCCCGGCCACAGGTGAGATCACTGTGCAGCTAGATGAAATCGTGGCGAGACAGATACTGTCACCGTCTGCATGTTCGAGCCGGAAGCCGACACGGGACGCACTCAAACGCTGACACCAGCCTGGATTCTGAGTTCTTCTGTTGAACCGTTAAGAAGAGATCGCTCAAAGGCATTTTTGCTGTCATATTAGAAACATATTTCACATGGAAGTAAAACTGAAAACCACCAAGTTAACAGGAAAACCTTAAATTTCCCAACACTGAAGGGAGCGTTATTAGGAAGACAAACGCATCTTCCCCCCTGCACAGCAGTCGAACGGATCTGCGACTCACTATGGGTTTGCCACTGATCGAGAGCCCTGCGTGGTGGACCTGAGCCGTCTGCCACAGTTCCCTCGGGAGAAAGCACATATTATGGAGTGCCTACTTCAAAAAAAAAAAAGTACCTATCCGCCTCCATCTCCTCACAAGACAGATACCCCTTCCTCAGGACAACGTTCAGAGAACAGAAAACGTGTGCCAGGAACGCCTGAGTCCAAACGCAGATCTGACCTCTGATGAGACAGGCCAGCGTGAGACGCTGACGACGGCCCCGGGCCTCTGACTGCTCGCCGGGGCAGTGGGGAAACGGCCCCGCCGCGCAGAGCTGTTTAGGGCTCCCAGACCCGCCATCCGGGCCCCCGAGGGGCCCTCGGTAAATGCTGAGGGCAGAATCATTCAGAGCATTCTCTTCTGATTCTGCTTTCATTAAAAAAAAGAGAAAAGCAGTCACATCACTCAAGCTAGCCAGCCACGGAATAAAAAGGGCATGGCGGCACTCTGCGTGAAAGCTGGGCTGTCGCCCTGGCCTGCGGGCGCGGGGTGGGTCCCGGAAAGCGAAGCCCGTGGAAACGCACACAGTGTGCAGTGGAGATGGGGAGCCGGACAGAGGGGCAGAGCTGGGGGTGTGGCTGAAGCATGAAGAGTCCTTAGGAGCTGCCCAGCTGCACTGTGCTGATGGAAGAGGCTGCGCCCAGGAACCAGCCACAGGTGAGGGTGGGTCCCCGCTCAGAGCCCAGGGAAGACAGGGGACATCCATGGAGGAGACACCACCGTCACCTAAGCCAAGAGCATCACAGCACGGCCATCCTCCTCGAACACATGGCCAGCACTGACATCTGCTGAATGATGAGTGAGTGGTGAGTGACACCAACAAACTAATGGACGAGCCATCAGAGGCTGGGAGACCAACACTACAGACGCCCAATAAACGCTTTCTGTCCTGAACAAAGGAACGACGTGACAAACGCGACACCATGGTTGAAGAACCACCCACAACACTGACAGCTCCTTTGAGTCCATCAAGCAACCGACGAATGAAAGAACGAGCGTGCTCTCAGGACACCCTGTCACTGAGAGAATTCTGAGCCCACGATCAAGGCCAGAGGGGTGGGGGGTTCCCCGGGAAGCAAGAGTATCAAGCTGTTCCAACCACCCCCCACCCCATCACACGCAGACCTCAGGCGACTTCCTTCCCCATGGAGTGGAAGGGCTAGGCCCCTGAATCATGGCAAAGAGATGTCCCCTGAGTCATGGCAAAGAGATGTCCCCTGCAGCCCGGCCCCCTGGCGGCTGTCGCTCACAGACGACACAGCTCTGTGTAAGTTAGTGTCTTCTGAAGACACACACACACACTCCTGACGGAAGGGCCTGTTGAAGCTTCTTACCCCACGCTTTGGCTGCCCAGATACTGAGTTACTGACAGTCCGGGCATCAGGACACCGTTCTCCTCCCCGTGGGGGCAGAGTCCCGAAGTGACGTGAGCGCAGAGCTGACAAGCCCACACACAGATGGAGACAAACAGACCAGGCTCTGCGGCGTCTCACCTGCCAGAGGACAGGTCTCTGTGAGCCATCAGCCCATTCACAGGGGTTGGTGCTCACTCGGGGCCTCACGCCCCATCGGCAGTCCTGCCGGTCGCTACGCAGAGGGAAATGGTCAGGCCAAAAATAAACCCGAACCAATCCAACGCAAAAGCAGGCGAGCTGAGCGGAGAAGAACATTAAAATGGGAAAAACTAAGTCAGCAAATCTTTTGTTTCCTTGAGTTCACCTCTGGGAGACAGAAAAGACAGGAGTACACTTAAATTTCCCATGAGGAACGCATCCCTAGGGACAAAATTTACCGGGCTCTGTCAGCTGAATCTCTGGAAGGTCTCCACAACCTGTAAAATATAATCAATTTTAAAAAGAATGAAAATCATGGTTGTCATACAGATACGAGACTGACAGGTATAAAAGACTTTATTTCTCTGATAATCAGGGAAGCAGTCGATGTTATAACTGCTTCCAGTTTGGGGATTTATTTTGAAAGTAGATTCAAGGATTTCCTGGAAGATGGACTATATGATGCACGTTACTGAACTTACTGAAAAATATTCTTTAGAGAAGACGTGAATTAGAGCAAAAATTTTATCTTCTCACTGCAGTAGACAGCTCGTTGCCCAGCGTGGTTACAGCCAGTTTTCCCTTATGTACGAACGCCGGGAGCACGTTCCCTATAATTCAAAACAAAGAAGAGAGCACCTGCCGGCGGGAGCGGTCGTTTGAGTTGAACAAAGTCGTCCAGGAGGGAAATACACATGCTGGCTGGGTGGCTTTATCTCCAAAGTGCCAGTTCTCAACCGAGACAAAAAATACACGGATAGGGGGAATTTGCCTGGAAATAACTGGATTGTAGGAAGGCATATTTTATTCTATTAATGTTATAATGAATTACATATCCAAGAGCTTTCTGGCTGATTGACTCATAATTTTAAGTATTACCTTAAACAATTCATAACATATATGGTGAAAAGCTTATTCCGTAGCTTTTTTGGCCGGCCATCCGAAAATTTTAAACACCAGTTCAGGTAGTTCATAATGCTTACAGATGGCAGATACCATACATTGGCCGCTTAGCAATGAAAAGATAGATGACACGACTTCGGGGGCCTCCTATTTGTGGTAAAAGAATAAACAGGACACAACTAAAGTTGCATCTCCAGACTTTATTAAAAACAATTAACAATGTCCTATTGCTGCTATTCAGTTAATGCTATTGTGAATTTATTTTTGGGTTTGTCTTTGAATAGTTAATGATAATAGCTAGGTAGGGGGATAGTAATACATCAACATATATAGATATTATTGAATAGATAACAATAACAGATAGAGTGGGAGGATGAATGGATGGATAGACAGATGACAGATACGCAAACAAACCTGGGGAAATAAAAAGTACAGTCAATGACTGACTTTCCCCTTAGAAACAGCTTTCACGGGCTACATCCTCAAACAGCCACCGCCTAGTTTACTCGCGGAGAATCCCACGCTCGGCAGCCTCGCCCCAAACGTACTGGAGCCGAGTGTTAACGTGGTGAAGCGTGACGTCACTGGTGGCCAAAGGACACTCTGCCAGCGCCTACTGCTTCTGTCGTGCTGTTTTCTCCAGAAGCCGTCCCTGTTGGGACAGTCTTGCTAGGGTTACTGCGAACGCCTGGGGGCATTCGATGTCTGTCCCTGCAAGGGACCAGCAGGGACACACAGGCCACCCAATAACACTGGCTGATGTTCCTCATTTACATGGTGTCCTGTTTCGTTTACAGACATGGCGCGATCACGTCCCCTCGTCTGGAGCCACTGCTGTTTGCTCTGGGAATCTCTCTCCAGCGCCCCCAGGTTCTCCCCACCAGCAATCGACAGAACTGTTTCCTGCACAGTCTCCTCCGGCAGAGGGACGGCGTGGTGGCTGAGGACAGAATGAAGGTCACAGTGGTTAAACCTACCAGTGGTTAAAAAGCTGACATCAGCTGCTGCAACACTCAGTGATACGCCATCCAGCCACGGTGTTTACCATTTCACCATGTACAGCAACGGGACAGGAGGAGTAACACGGAGAGCACTGACGGTCAGAGCCGGGCGCCCTATTCTAAGTTTAATGTGACAAAGGACCATCAGCAACCCCTCCCTGGGCTTTCACTGTTTTCCTCAAAAGTAAACCAAATATTCTCTAATGCGGTTTCATGCTGGTGTTCGACACATTCTGCTGAATATGAATTTTCAGAAGTTCGCACTGGTCACCTGTCCCTTCCTGCATGGCTTATCGATGGCCCCAAGCGCCTTCCACTACCCACACGTTGGGTGCGCAGGTCGGCTCCCAGTCCTTAAACATGCGCAGAGGTGGCCAACTTTGTTTTCCTATCACTGCTTAAGGAATTACGCACCAGTGCCTGAGTGTCATTTCCGACACCTAACACATTTTTCCACTAATGTATAAATCACTTTAAAATGATGAGAAAATATTTTACAACATAGTTATGGCAGCCTCCCAAATAAAGGTTTTCTGAAGGTCATGTTGATGGTTTTTCAAGTTCACTTTGAGCAGAACTGCTTTGTGCTCACAGATAAAAGTGCATTTCCCCGATAAACTCAAAACAGGCGAGTTTCCCATGTAGCTGCCTCGGGAAGACTTTCACACAAGGAGTCCCGCCTCATCATGACAGAGACCAGATGGCCGGGCAATATTTGACACATGACGTGTCTGTCGGCGCTCACAGCCACGTACTCAAGGCACTCTGTGTTTGACCTTGATCGTCCTGCAGACTCTGCCAATCACAACGGCGCGTGGCTCTTCGACCCCCGGGAAACTTCCTCCATAACTCAGGTCCGAGGGCTGGGAAGGCGTCGCTGTGCGTCACTGAGTCGTCCCCAGAGGCAGGCTGTCTGTGCCTGTGATAGCCAACAAGCTTTCCATTAAAGTGCTACCAAAAGACAATTTATGCTGTATTGGAGATAAGCTTGCTCGAGCTAGCTATCGGGAGACTCCAATTTGAGGAACTGAATTGGGGAACTTAATTCAATGGATAAGGAAAGTCAAGAGTAAACCTAAGAATCAGAAAAACATCAACAACTCCATTCCCACCCCGCCTGCAACATCCTATTTAGGGAAGTAGAGGTCCTTCAAAATCTTCTTGCCGGGACCACCGCTGGGCAAGTGGGCCCAAAACATGTGCTTCGCATTCGAAAAGCGTGAGACGGAATGTGCTATCGAAGCGAGATAAGCCTGGACCCCAGCCTGCCATGTGCCGGGCAACTTTGAGAAGGTGAAACTTTCTAAAGCCCCGCTCCTCTAATCTGTAAAGTGAAGGCACACAGCTTATCTTTCTGGGCGTATACGGGGGATTAAGTCAGAGGGTAAATGTCAATGGAACTGCATCACACGTGACCTGGAAAAGTGGTTCATAAAGCTCAGTTCCATCCCTAGCCTTCTGGCAACCGTTTAAACTAAATACTAGATTTTTTTTTTTAAGATTGGACACATTTTCTATCGTACTATGAAATGCAAACCAATAAAAAAAATCTACAAAATAGGAACTAAAATTATACATTAGAACTCATGTTCCTACCATGTGGATACGACCTGTTTAAATCGATACACCTGCACCGTGACATTCAGCAGCCACATGGCACATGTGACTGCTGAGCCCTTAAAAATGTAGCTTTTCCCCCCTTAAAACACGAACCATCATCATTTCACACAGCTGCGGGCTGGGGTGCTGGCTGTGGCTCGGCCAGTGGTTTAGAACTTGCAGCTGAGATGCAGCTGAAGGCAGGACAGGGAACGAGGGTCCACTTCCAAAACGACTCCCTCACATGACCCACAAGGCGATGCTCACTTGGGGCCTGAAGGTCTTTCTCACGTGGACACCTCCCCAGGGCTGCTGGGGTCTCCTTACGGCTACACATGGCCCCTGGGGCCCCCACAGCAAGAGGTCTGAGGGAGCAGGATCGGCCGGCCGGTAGCGACCCCATTCCAGAGTCGGACCCGCGGATTCCCGACCGCGGTCGACCTGAGCAGATGTGGGACACAAGTGGGGGCTCCGTCGGAGAGCGAGCTCGGGGACCTCATGTCAAATACTAGGACGGGATTAAAACGGATTAAAATACATTGCAAAAAACAGAGTATAACTCATAATGTTTGCATTACCTTGGAATTAATGATTGTTTTAAATAAAACGTACTACTAAAATTAGTTTTGCCTGCTCTTGCTGCTTTTTATGTGGCTACCAGAAAAATTTAAATTGCATATGGGACTCACATCATATTTCTAATAGACAGTGCTGGTATATATAGCTCTTCTTTAACGGATGTTTGAATAAACAAATTTGGGGGATGCTTTCAGAATCATATACATTGTCCTCCCACATGAAAAAGCCTTTGAAAATGAAAACGCACAGTAGCATGAGTAGGTGAATATTAAAAGTTCTGAAGAGAGGGTAATGTGAGAAAAACAAAAGTTCAGTGTAAACTCGCTAATGGAGTTGCTGGAGATGAAAATTACATTTCCTCAATGACACTCCTGGTGTACACTCTTAATGGGGTAATATTTTTGTTCTGGCTACAACAGAGAAAGCATCCATCCATGCAGAAGTTGGAGTCTGTTCTCACGACTGCACCAGATGCACAAGGAATGCTATTAATGAAACCTAAGCGTCTCCACTCCTCGCCAGGTCACGCCGTTTGGGGTATTACGGGCACGTGGGCTCGACGGCTCCCCTCCATTTACAAAAGAGAAGACCGGGGAGCAACCTTTCTTATTTTCCAAAAAACGGTTAGCCCCATGGATAATTTTTCTTTGACCGGAAATATTTTAATCATGTGAGCACTTAATAAGGTACAAATAATTGTGTGCAATTACATGATAATTACTCTTAATGTGATTATCATGCCAGTGCAGCTTTGTGAGAGATAATCAGATGGCTACTGGCTGCAAATTAATTGATACCAGGACATTTATAATTGCGAATGATCATGGCTACCTTGGAGTACTGTGTGCACATCAGATAGGTGAGGAAGGTGGCAGGAAGGTGAGGGACACTGACTGAACAGGGACGTCACAGAAGAAGGGAGATTAGATCATAAATCCACTTGTCTCAGCTCCCAGCTAAGGGACGCTCAGTGCCTGCTGTTCGCGGATTTTTTGGTCCTATTTCATTCGATCTCTGCACGGCCTATTTGGGCTTAGTCCACCAATCAGGGCTTTTCTTCCTACGTGCACCATCTGTGCTGTGCATGTAAAGGCATCCAAGTAACAAATTACTCGTTTAGAGCTGGAAAATGAACTGACGGAGTGTCTATGCAAAGAGGGCTGCAGACAGAGAGAGAGGTGACATGTCCGGAGACGGCCCAGGCTCGGATCTCCCCTCCGGGGCGCAGGGCCGCCTTATGCCTGCGCTTCACCACCCCGGCTTCCCCCCACACCACTTCCCGGCGCTGCCGAATTTACACTACGACCCTCTATTACTTAGCAGCCAAGTCAAGCCTCACCCGGGTCTTGGGTTTAATCTCACCACGAACATTAGTACCTGAAAGTCCGTTTGTTCGCTGTTAACCTCACCACCGTACAGGGCGCTGAGGTCAGCGCGCGCCTGCAGATACACACGCTGCGCTCCGAGGTCGAAGCCCGGTCTGTGCCGCGCGCGAGCGCCGCGGGCTGCAGCGCGGCTGCGGCTCTTCAAGGACACAGAGAGGTTACAACCGCGCCCTGTGCTTCGGCAAACAGCAACGGACAAGCGCCTTCGCGTGGGGCGATGCGTCGGGCACTACACAAAGAGGGGGTGCCCCGGGGGGATGGTTAATGTGAGGCGTGGACGCGGCTAGGCTAGGACACTGGTTTGGCCACACAGGAGTCTGGATGTGGCTGTGAAAGTATTCTGTAGATGTGATTAACATCGACAATCAGCCGAATTCATGCAGAGGCTACTTCACGATACAACACTTCCCAGCGATGTGCGTGCGCCCCATCCGATATCTTAGATCTTAAAGCAAACACTGAGGTCCCTGGAGAAGGGACTCGGCCTCAAGACTGAAACAGAAATTCTGCCTGCCCCCAGCCAGCCACCCCGCCTCAGATTTCAGACTCAAGACGTCTGCGTCAGCCCTCGTCTGGACCTCCCGCCTGCCGGCCGCCCCGACTCTGCACACAGATCCACACTGTAACATATCGCTTCTTATTAGAATGTCAATATAACAAGTATACATTCCTTAAACACACGCACACACACACAATCCTACTGGTTCCCCTTTTCTGGAGACCCCTGACTGATGCCGCATGTTACGATAAAAGTAAACAAATGTGAGAAAACAGGGAAACACTGGAAAGTAGACTTGGACTTGGAACCGGCCGCAGAGGAAGGTGAAGGGTGCGACGTGAGGAGGAACCCATGGAGAAGTCTCTGAGCACCTGGGAGCAGAGAAGACAGCACCCGAGAGGCACTTGGGGACAAGGGTGTCACTGGTCTTCCTGACGGACCAGAGAGAGGAAAGAAACCAGACCAGGGAGCCCAGGTTAGAGGTCAGCATCAACGTTCACAGCCGGCCTCCCAACCTAACACACCGTGAAAATCACGCCGATGGCGTCCGATGCCTTTCTGCAACAAAACGGTGTGCCGATGAAATCCTGCGTTCTCACCTCCACATTTGACTCAAAAGCTCTTTTGGAAACAGTTTCAGCCACTCTTGCTTTAAACGTTCTTTTTCCCATGCCTCCATAATGGATACACAACCTGAAACTCCCAGCTCGCCCCGCTCTGGGGCACGGAGCCATCTCTGGGGAGCCCTGTCGGGGGAAGCGACGGGGCACCAGCGCTGCCACTCCAGCCAAGTCCTCGGCGAGGCAACAGGGGCCGCTGGCTTCAAACGCTGATTTCCTCCACGCTCCCCCACAGAGTCTGCCACCTAGGAGGACAAAGAAGATTGGGGCGCAAACATGTACAGCCTCCGGCGCTGGAAACGCGTGACCAAGCGTGGCCCGAAGTGCGGCCGGAGGTCTGGGCCTCGTTCCCAGGGCAACTGCAAGGACGCTGCTGGGGTGGGGGCGGGGCAGGGGCGGCAAAACAAAGAACCAGAGAAAGCGCGTCAGGCCACGCTCTCCCGGGAAGTGAGCAGCTGAGTCAGGCACTGGCTTTCCAAAGAGCATTTTCTCCATTCGTACATCCCGCCCGCCATGGTCCTTCCGCTTCGAACTGGCCGACCTCCCAGGAGCCTCTCTCTTTCCCTGGAGAGCCATCGGCAGCTCTGCATTTGGCAGAAAGCTCGCTCAGAATAAACAAACCGTCACTCCAATAAAAACCTCCAGAAGGCGCCACGCAGCAGATACATACACCCTAGCAGGTAAATCCGGTAGCGGGATCGGCAGGAGTCCGTCGTTCAGACGCCCAGAGGCTCTCGCACTGGCTCCCCACTACCCGCGCCCCGGCCCCGGCCCATCAGCCCGCCGGCAGCGGCCCTCATCGGCACGTTTGTAGATGGCGCCTACGTTGCCGTTTCGCTTTGAGCCACATGGCCTGTTTGCACAGCTGGTCACTGCGTCCTCACCAGGAGCTCTTAGCCCATCAGAAGCGTATGTGGTGAGTCTGGTGAAGCTCCTCAACCCGCGTCCTCTTTTGTCCAGATGCTGATCACTGAGGATGCGAACTGTCCTTTGATGGACTGAAAGCCCCAGTTGTGACACCCAAACCAACCGGTCACTGCTGTGACGGGGGTCTCCGCACAAACACCGTCGACCAGTTTGCAGATCGCTGGTCGCCATTCTGATCTGTGGCGCCAAGGAACCTGTCACACGGACTTACAATTCCAGTCGTTGTTGCCCCTTCGCTTCCTGGGGCCCTGGGGGCCAGCAGTACTAAGTCCTGTTGGCACCTTCACAGCCGCTCACTCAGCCTCTTCTCTGTGAATTCTGTCTCCCCCACTATAGTTCAGGGTTTTATTTTCTCTTGCTTGGTCTCTGAATTTGTCCATCTCCAGCGCCATCCCCCTACAATCCGCTACCCTCTACCCTGGGACCGGCCTCCTGATGGACACGTCTACACCTGCCACCCTGCGCAGACTCAGAAACACTTAGTTTCCTACCATCTACCAAAAACAAACAAACAAACGAACGAACGAACGAACAAAAAACTCTGCAACTTAGCCAAGTATTCAAGGGCTCTCAAGGGCAATCCATTGTCTACTCATTGTCAATAAATTATGATACTCCCTAATGGGGAAGATAGAACTCATAATACATTAGCCTGAAATTTAAATACAAAAATTATCGCAGTATACTATGATTATATTTATATATAAATTTCAGGCTACCGTAAATTTTTAGAAGTAGTGACCTAACTATTAACACAAAGAAGTTGTTTTTATTGCAATATCTGTTGAGTTATCAAGCCACACTACCGTTCACTTCATATGACAAATTTAATATACAATTAAATTTCCAACTATAATTTGTTGTTTTGACGGAGCTATCTTCATCCACTCAAATTCTCACTGTACAGCATTTGTAAAAATATTTCAGTCTCTTCGTAACTCACCGACATTCCCAGTGAAGCCCCGCCCCCTCTTCCATAAGGTTCTGTCTCTAAATCCCCTTTCACAGCCGCTTTTCCTCCAGGCCAAACTTAGACCCAAGTTCCGCCCTAAATTGAAGTACAGAACTAAATAAATGCACAAACACACAGGCCTGCGGGAGGCTCGCTGGGACCCCGGGACCCCAGGACCCCGGTCAACACACACAGGCCGCGTGCACAGGCACGGTGATGTCCCCTGGGCGACAGGCCTTTCCACTTGGGAAGAGGGGCCGCTTTACTCCTCCGGCAGGCATTTGTTTCGTATTATTTATTAAATGGTCACGTCTCTCCATGTAGGTCTTGAGCATTTCTTGGTGTTTACTTCCAATTTTTCTGTACTAGTTTCTCCCATGAATATAATAGCTTTTCCTTCACACCTCTGATTTTTATAAGTAAAGCTGCTGGTTTTATCTTTTATCGAGCTGTGTTACTAAACAGATTAGTTATAAAAGCTTTTAGGTGGTTGTAAAACTTTTATTGAAGAACTGAAATATAATCTGAAAATAGTACCGATTTGTTCCTTCCCATTGTTTCGTCTAAACCGTGTTTCCATGTACCATCTACGCCCTTCAGAAAATGCCACGCACTCGGGACACCTGGAACTAACAAACTGAAGGTGAAGGACGGAAGTCGAGGGGGTGCAGACGTGACGCCCACGCGTGTCCACCGCCGAGCCACCGAGGACGACTGGACGGATGACGGAGCCTGGCGGTCCCGGAGGAGGAGCCGCAGGCCCCGGAGGGAGCCTCTGCAGGGGCTCGGGCCCTGCCGCCGCTGCGTGCTAAGCGCGCCTGGGCTGGCGCGGCGGCCGGCGCGGCGGTGACAGTGACGACAAGGACGGCTCTGGAGATCTTGCTGCGTGCTAGGCGCTGAACCACGCGGGTGGCGTCGATTCCATCACATTTTCCTCATCGCAGCCCTTGGAAGCGAGCGCGGCTGCGGAATCGCCGAGACGGGCTCACGAGCGCCCCCGGCTGGCCGCAGGGCCCCCGCGAGGCCGCGCTCAGCCAGCGGGGCGCCGAGCGCATCCTGTCCGACTTCGGGTCCTGCGCTCCAGCCCCCGCGGGGCGCCAGCTCCCGGCTCCGCCGCGGGCACCCGTCCGTGGCCGAGGCGCCTCTCCCACCTGGTGCACGGCGGCCTCGCCGGTGAAGCCACGGTGCGGACCAAGCGACCGCCCCACTGCCCTCCACCTCTCAGTCCACAGAGGGCACACTTCTGGGGTGCATACTGCGAGCATGACAGTCAGGGATAACAAGTTTTAAATTATAATGCAGTCACGTGGCCTTCGCACGCTACTTGATCTTCCCTACACAAATCAGGTAGCTCTGTGTTTCACTAGGCCGTTATTTTCAAGCAACTTTATTAATATGAGCTTAAGAAACTAGAGAGAGAGAGAGGGGGGAAGCAAAACAAAGCAAAGAAAAAGAAACGTCGGGGTGAGCTGTGGAGTTCAATAACAGGGAAAAAGAGAGAGCATTCGTGCGAATCACGTAACCAGCTGGGGCAGGTGGTCCAAGGTTAAACGCAAATGTGGTCAAGGTTTGTCAGAGGATTACGCTCAATGTTTAAAAAAAAAAAGAAAAAGAAAAAGTCAGGCTGAGTCAAACTGACATTATTGTTCAGATGAAAAAAGATCATAGTGGGAGACGCGTAATCCATTTAAACACTGCTTTACAAATTTAATAGGGCATTGTCCGTGGCTGCTGACAGATCTCATATTCTACAAACCACCTGCCCAGAAAGAACGGCTCACCTCCCACAACAGAAGCTCCCACAGCCACATTCGTCAGAGAGGCAGTTGAGGGGGAGGTTCAAACCACCTGACGGGTGATCCTTCTCCTGTGAAGTCCGCAGGGCAGGAGATCGGGGTGCCTTTCATGAGGATGGTCCCAAACCTACGTCCTGATGCTTTCGTACCCTTCCCACTTCCAGGCACATGCAAATTTTTTCCAGGCTCAAAGGAAACCACATGACTAACTTGATGCGGAAACTAAGACAGGCCAGGAGAAGACACAGGATGCTTAACAACTCCGCTCTGTCCTGCTCGGTGAAAACGCCCACCAGGCAGAGCTCGGGCACAGATGGGGAGGCACTGGGGACACGCCGGAAATGACTGGCTTCTTCCTAAAATGCAAAAACAGGCTCAAACTCATGAGAGCGGTGGGTCCTATGAAGAGCAAAGGTCTTAGGGAGAGATCCTGGTTGAAGTGTCAGTTCCAGAACCTCAGTCTCGCACAGCCATCCAGCTGAGCCAACCTCGCCGGGGGCGACGACAGTCTTCAACCAGCGCTCCAGGATAACGTGTGGGCCTGACGCACGACGCCAACTGCAACCTGAGATGCCACCCCCACCCACACCGCTGCTCACGTCCCCGGCTCAGTCGTCAGGGTAGTCTGGCTCCCGGAGGGGTGCCTACACTGACTTCGGCTGTGCAATGAATGCTGGACTGGTCCCCGACATTCTAAAAGCTGGGGGTTAACACCGCCAAACCCCAGAAGCACAAATAAAAACCAACAGAGGCCCCCGTTCTCTTGAAAACCGAGTATCTAGAGACAATGGGCTACGGTTCCCAAATCTGAGACTGGCCGGCCCCCTGCCTACTTGGCAGACGCCCACCGGCCGGTGCCCCACCTGGGTGGCGCTCACGTCGCCCGCT
Source organism: Mormoops blainvillei (assembly GCA_004026545.1). Classification (NCBI taxonomy): domain Eukaryota; kingdom Metazoa; phylum Chordata; class Mammalia; order Chiroptera; family Mormoopidae; genus Mormoops; species Mormoops blainvillei. Next base: position 75,424 of record PVJD01004342.1, on the reverse strand, counting down.
GCCCGTGCGGGCTTGCTGGCGTGGACATTTCGCTTCCCCGTGTCAGTGCGAGTCCCTCCATTGAGAGTGCAGGGGCCTCCAAACACGGGACGAGGCGGGCCACTCTGCCTGGCCGTGCTCCACAGAGAGGACGTGCGGCGGCGGCCGCCCCAGGCGTGCAGCCACGGCCAGGACCTGTCAGCTGAAAGCTGCTGCTTCTCTGTCATTTCTGAAATGCACTTTAAGGGACACTGAGCGTGGATGTTCTGAAATGTTGGTGGACAGTGGGTGAAAGGGCCCCAGGTGTCGGGAAACACCTGATCCCCTTATGTTATCCCAGCAGGAGCACGACCGGCACCTTGTCCGTCTTTCTGCCATGGCTGCCTTCCCCGGGGCAGAAACGTGGGCATGCAGCTTTCCACTCCGTCCTGTTTACCAGGCTGTTAAAAAGCCCTTCGAACACTCATTTCCCTCCTCGTGCAGAGTGGCCACGACCAAAGAGCGCGTGTGCACTGAGTCCTGGCCACTTCCCCTGAGACGACCCCAGCCCAGAGTCTTTGTGGTTCGGGGCGAGAGGCTGACAGTCCAGGCCAATTTCTCTGTAAGCACAGCCTCCCTCTCCACGGACTCTCAGCCTCCGTGGCCTCCGTTCATAGAACACGCCGCTCCCGGGGATTCTACACGGAACCTCACAAACCCACGGAAGCAAACGCTGCTCCAGACCAGGTCACACGCAGCCATGCACCTCGTTCTTCCAGTGCATCTCTCCGTGGCCTGCGGGCATCGCAGGAAAGGGGTCCTCCTGGGACGTGCACACCACGCCTGTAGGTGTGACTGCGGTCACCTGCTGGCACTGTGTGAGGAAGTGGGGCCCCTGCCGTGGGCCGGCCGGCGTGAGAGGCCCACAGGGCAGTTCCACTTCCCGGAGCCTAAGATCACTCTAAAGACACGGTTCTTGGGCTTCCCAGATCATCGTGGCTCGGATTCCTAAATGCTCACGAAGAGTCACCTCCCACGTCCCCAGCAGGTCATGAAGCACTGGGAGGCATGCCTCGACCATCTCTCCAAAATTCTACCTGTCCGCCCTCAAAGACTCCACACAGAGCTACTCTCAGACCCCACGCCGGGGCAGCCGAGCTCCCGGCCGCCTCGGGAGACGCTCCCACGTGCCTCTCGGGGGAGGGCTCCAGAGTCCCACGCAGTCGGGAAGCGTGTAAAATGTTCCCACGGAAAAGCAAAGGCACGGCGAGGAGCCAGCGCAGGACACCACGTGCCCCTGCGGGGTCCGGAGGCCTGTGGGGGCAGCGGCCTGTACCCTGCGAGCTTGAGGGCCCCTGGGAGGTCATGGGAACCACGAGTGCCAGACGGACAGGACGAAGACTGTGTGAGGACACACACAGAAGGCCGGCCTCGCTTCACAGAAGGACGGGCTGCGTGAGAAGATGCGCCTGGACAGGAAGGCAGGTCGGCTGGAGCCCCAGACGGGGGTCCCCAGGACCCTCCCAGGTCACGCCCCCTTTAGGGCTCCGAGCCCATTGCGACCCAGCAGAAGCAAACACATTTCAAAGCCATGTCACTCCCACCAAGGGAAACAGGTGGAGCTGTGTCCTGTAACCCAGAAGCTATGGGCTGTCCCCCATTATCACAAGTCCTGGGGCACCAGGGGCCTCCCTGCCCCTTAAGAGGCAGAGCCCCGCCCCCAGGACCTCACAGGCCGGTGTCTGAGGTCGCCGTGCCGCAACCGGTGACTGCGCGCGGGGGCACACACCCTGGAGGAGAGAGAGGTGGGGCATCGATGTGAAAATTAGCTCTGACCACAAGGGGAGACTGTGTGTAAAGCTCACTGTATTACAGCCCCCAGCTTCTTCGAGAAACGAATCTTTCAGGGGAAAACGAGGTAAATAAAAATGGCTGGCGAGATGCCATAGCCTAACACACCCAAACGCACACGTGCTGAACAGGGAGCCCCAGAAAGCAGCAGGTGACGGCAGAGGCTGGCCACTGCTGGGTCCAGGACGTTGGGTTTTTGCCATTTATCAGATCCATTTACCGTGAGCTGGGCGGTCTCCTCTGAGCAGCGCCCTGTCCACAGAAAGAGATTCTAGGGATTTCATTTCCTCCTACTTCTGGCTCTTTCATGGACCACACAGAGGATGATTAAATGGCTTCTCTGTATTGTTTGTTAAATTTGACTCTTCCCACGAATTGGGGGCGGTTCCCATGGGAACCCCTGGACGTGGCTGAAGAGCAAAACAGATCACAGACAATCACTCGTGGCTCCCCTGAAGGCACACTGGGCAGAATGCTTTATTCCCCATTTCTGCGGGATCTCGTCCATGCTAACCCGAGCTCTAAGGACGTGACTCAGTCTGTCTTGTCGTTGCTAATCCCAAGTAAAGACAAGGGGACGTTTCCCATTCCAAGTTACTTTGCCCACAAACTCAGCGAAGGACATTGCATCAGAAACTGTCTCTAATGTCACCTGAACAAACTAGGCCGGTGGTTCTACATGGAATGGAATTTGAAGGCGAGAAAAATTATCTTATCCATTTTTCCATAGACAACAGCAATTATTTTGAAAATGGCATAATGTGAATTTTAACAAATTCACCAACATGACATCGTGTTGCCTCAAATGGGTATCATTCACATAAAATAGGGGGTCACTGGAAATAAATTATAGAAAATAATTCTCATGTGTATTTTTGATCTTCATTCAAGCACAGAAACTTGCTGTAACTCTTTAAGCAAAAGGCGCCGTGGTCCTGTCTTCCCGGCAGCACCCCCACCCCGGACAGCACAGGCATGACCTTCCGCGCCCACCCCGCTCACCTCTCACCCGGGGGCCGGCAGGGGCCTGCTGGCCGGCCTCCCCGCTTGCTCCTCCAGACCCTCTCCAGCCGGCGGCCAGGCAGAGGCACGTGAGAAAGACCAACAGGTCACTATTTATCAACGACCTCCCACGTCACTCGAATAAAGTCCGACACCTTGACCACAGGGCGCCATGGCCTCTGTGACGGGGGCACCGGTGAATCTCATTTCTAGTTCCTTCCCACGATGCTTCTCAAAAGTCATTTTATTCGCTGTCTCCAATTACTGTCCTTCTGTGTTTAAACTCACTCTAATCACCTGCGCCTCCGCACCTGTGACGCTGCACGGATCAGGTCAGCCATGCCTGCAGTGACCACGCCCACGGCCAAGCCTCCGGAGTCGCCTTCTGCCTCTGGGGCGGCTTCTGCCCTCTCCCTTTTCTGGGCCTCCCTCCCTGGTCACCCCTCCTCTTCTAGAATCTGGTGGGGACGCAGCGACGCAGCCCTGGTCACCCTTCCCCCACATACCCACCCACGGTGGTCTCACTTCCTCCTGCAGTTTTAAAAACCACGGACATGCCAACAGCTCCCGAGTTTCTGTCACCAGCCCAGGCTTCCCCTGGACCTGACCCTCGAAGCCCAGCCCCTGTCCCGCTCCTCTGCACAGACGTCCTCTCGCTGAGCAGCTGCTCACAGCAGCCATGGCCGTGAGTCTGTGGGTCGGGGCGTGTCTGAGGACCCCAGGTGGGCTCGGGGGCGGCCCCACCTCCAGGCGGGGGGCTCGCTGCACCTGGCCCGGGCAGCTCTGCTCACAGGCACTCACCTGGCCACCAGGTCCGAGGGCGGCAGCCATCCAGCTGTTCTCACGAAAGAGACAGACAGCAGGAAGCTCAGCCCACCCTGCGAGCCCGCTTCAGTCCCCTGGTGACCTCGCCTCTAATGACCCACGGCCAGGTCTGACACAGGAAGGGTGCGCTGTGCCCAGGGACACGGGGACCGTGAACCCCGTGTGGTCTCTCTAGCCCTCACCCGGCCCGAACCTGCCGCAACGGCCCCCTCTGCTGCCTCCACCCTTTCTCTGGTCAAGACAAGCCCTCTGGGTCTCCCCGGACCCCGTCCGCTCCTGGGCCGCCTGCAGAAGCTTCGAAATGTGTTCTGCCCGACAGCCCCACCTTCTCTCCCGGCCGGTGTGAACCACCAGGGTGGGAGTCCTGGCCTCTGCCACTCCCGCTGGCAGGTCGGCCTGCTCCCGGGCCCAAGCCAGTCCAGGCCCTGCCTTACCCCTCCCCCGGGGGCCCCTCACTTCCTTCCAGCAAAATGGGGTCCTGACAGCCGCGGCTGACGAGGCTGCCTGCGATGCCACCGCTCCATACCTGGCCACCCCCGCTCTCTGCCTGGTCACAGAGCTTCCTCGAGACCTCCCGTATGGCCGGGTGAGCACCACCTGTGGTTCTCACACACACCTGGCAGCTTCTCCCGCAGAACCTGTGTGGCGGCTTCCCCGGCAACTCGATGTTCTGCTTAAGAGTCACCTGCTCTGAGACCTGCCTTGACTTCACTGTTTTAAACTGCAGCCCACCCGAGCCTCACTCCCAACCCCCCGTTACTCTTCCCTAGCAGAGATAGCCAACAGTTCATATGATTCACTTACCTATCACACTCGTTTACCGTCCGCCCCTCAACACGTCCAACCCCGCAGCCTGACAACGTAAGCACCACGAGGGAGAAAGTGTTTTTGTTCCCTGGTGTACGTCCCAGGCTCCCTGAGTGGCCCCCAGGGCCTGACAGGTCCCCAAGCTGCATTCGGTCACGAATGCCCACTGTCACGCAGACCGAGCTCCTTCCTGCCTCCTCTGTCCCTGTCCCTCTGCCTGGGACCTTCTCGTCTCCCTCATCATTCAAAGCTCCACCCACAACCACTGCGTCCCGCAGGCCTGGGGGGTCGTCGTGCCTCTCCGTCCCATCCTCTCGCACCATCCCCACTCTCTGCCACTTGCTTGCCTGTTACTGCATCTTCCCCTGCGAGGGTCCGGCCCTGTGAGAGCCGGGACGTGGGTGATCTGGGCCCTCGCTGCCTCCTCCACGCCCCTGGATCGGTGACCCCTGGGCCAGGAAAACTCCCCAAATACCTGCTTAATAGAGAAGGTCCTCCCTCCAACTTCCGAATCCGATTCTAAACGGCAGGATAAAGGGCCACCGCATTGGAGGGAGGGTCGATGTCAGGAAATGAAACAGGAGGAACACAAGTGTGTGTGGGGGGGGACTGGGAGGTCCCCAAGCTCATTCACCTTTGAACCTGTAGGAGATGCACGCATTCCCAAGTCAGGGGCGCTTAAGACCTACCTGAAGGGAAAACCAAGGGAAATCAGCTCTGGTGCTCATTTTAGGCAAACCAATCCCCTCAGTAAGAAACCGTGCAACAGATGAACCGGTACATTGCTCTCTAATGTTTCGTGCGCTGAGGTGCGACGTGGGGCCCCTCAGAAGGAGCTGCTGCCGGGTCAACCTGCAGACAAGCAAGGGGCCGTCCCTCAGAAATACCTTCCCCCAACTCGGCGGAAACGAAGCCACACACCCTGCCCCTGGGCAGAGCTACCTGTAATGCCAACATTCCAAAAGGAGCAAGGGAATAAAGTGATACTAAGTTTCAGAAAATACTGAGAAGTAGCAGCCAGGTGAAGAATTAGTTTTAGAACGCGTCACAGATAACTAGCGACACCGAGCTGGGAGCTTCATTCTTGCCCTCATGTTCATTCAAGCTCTGTCACGGCGCCTGGAGGGCACCGGGTGCCTCTGTTCCCCCGACTGCCCTCTGAGACCGATGCTCTGTCCCTGTGGGGGACGCAGAGGTGGGGGACGCAGACAGAGCCGGTCGCCAGGCTGCAGGGGCGCAGCTCAGACCCCGGGTGCGTGTGATCCCAGGTGGTGCCCGGGCACTGTGTGCTTAGGACGGGCCGAGTCTGGTGCCCAGCGCCTTGTGGGCACGAGCCCCCAAAGGGGCGGGAAGCCTCCAGTCGGTATTTTCTCTTTCTCAATCCTCACCCGAGGGCGTGTTTCTATGATTTTGGAGAGAGGGCGAGAAACAGAAACGCTGGCGTGAGGGAGAAACATTGATCGGTTGCCTCCTGTATGGGTTCCGACTGGGGGTCGAACCTGCAGCCCAGGAACGTGCCCCGGCCAGGAACCCAGCCCACCACTTTTTGGTGTGCGGGACGATGTGCCAGCCTGAGCCACCTGGCCAGGGCCGGAAATTTTCTTAATTTTAATCCTGCCTTTGTCCACGCAGTTTACAATGTGAAAAATAAGAACAAGGCCTTCTCCACTCCAGTCCCCCTTCGGTGGCCCCGAGACAGAGTGGCTGTGGCCCCAGGTTATGACCAGTGTGATAGAGAGAGAACACACAGGCCGCGGCAGAGACAGCCCGGCCGCTGGTGCCCGCCATTTCACCAAACACTGAAATCATTCCATGCCACCGGGGAAATGAACTGCACCGGCTACGGCGCAGGCGGCCACTGCGGTTCTTAATCACCGGGAGCGTCACCGCCCTTGGGACTGTGCAGAGACATCACACGTGGCCCATGGGAAGTGGCACCCACGGGGCGCGCTGAACGAAAGGCCCCGCACGGAGGAGCAGAATTTCAGGCGGCATTTCCTGTGTCCTAGGCAGTGCTGTTTTCTAGTAGGAAGGCCACCGTCGTCACCTATAAACCTGAAGGTGAGTTCAGGGCGCAGTCATACCTGGGGCCAGTGGGGCCTCTGGAGTATGCGTCCATCTCGACTTGATATTTCATGCTCACGGGACACACGGACCGAAGCTGCCGCGTAGCTGGCCCGCACTGGGGCTCCCTGTGCGCGCAGAGTCACACAGCGGAAGCTGCACACCCATAGAACAAAATCAAACCTCTCTACTGCCCTCAGACTCCCACCACGTAAGCGTGACGGCCACCAAGGCAGGCGGCACGTTTCTGAAACCACATGACCACCTGATAGGGGACTCAAAAGATTAACACAATGTGAAACCTGCCTGATTGCTCTAAATTACAAACACAAACCTCTCAGATTAGAGCAGAATCAATAAACTATAGCCAACCCAATACAATCACAGAAAACCTACAGTCTCTTAGCACTGGGGACTGCAACGAGGGAATTAATAGACTCACTGCGTAGACACAAGGAGGGGTGTAATGTTTAATTGGCATACAGAGGTAATGAGCTAAATGTTAAAAAGTATTAAATATCCATTTCACAGAAAATTACATTTGTCCTTGACTTTTGCTTCTCACTGATCCACGTGTTATTAACACATCATAATACAATATAAATGCCACACACTGGAATCGTCCCAAGGCATACGGTTATCGGGAAGGAGACATTAGCATTCGCCGACTCATTTAATCTTGCCTTCATCTGATAATTATTAAGTGCATTTATCAAGCCTCAAAAGATTTACTCAAACGGGATAATTTTACGCTGTGAGCCTCGCCTAAGAAGCAGTGTGTGTTTAAAGCCAAAGTTGCAGAAGGGCAATTTAGACCCCCCACTATTTTTCTGAGCTACCTTCACGGATAAGTCCCTCCAGCGATCACAGGAACCATGAGACACTTCCAGCCTGAGACGGGCTGCCCATGCCCTGAGGCAGGAAGGAGGAAGACCCCAGGTGTCACGCAGAGGGCAGTCGGACAGACAAAGACCCATGCTGCGTGACCTCGCCTATGTGTGGAGTCTGGAAAAGGCGACCTCAGAAAGAGCCTGGGACGGCGGCTCCCGGGGCCGGGGTGGGGAGAGAGGGAGGTGTTGGTCAGCGGGGGAAACTTCCAGTTAGAAGATGAGTGAGGCCTGAGATCTCAGGCCCAGCGTTGTGGCTGTAGTTAATAATACTGTGTTATACACTTGAGCATCACGAGAGAGTAAACCTTAAATGTTCTCACCATGAAAAAGAAACGGTTACTATGTGACGTGACGGGGTGTTAGCTACCGGCTACAGTAGATAAACACGTATTGTACATTATAGGTATTATATACTATGCATTCTTACAATAAAGCAAGCTGGAGAAAAAAACGTTAAGAAAATCATGAAGAAGGGAGAATGCATTCGCAGCACACTGTCCGTATTTATTTAAACACGTGCACACAGAAGCGGATCCCAGAGCTCAAGCCCACGTTGTTCAAGGGCTGCCGCGTGCAGCCCCCGGTTTCACTACCAAAGCCCAGGGCCCGCGGGCCACACTGTCATCCGAGGGCAGAGATGCAGCCCCAAGTCCCCTCAGAAACACCTACTTCTTACTGAAATCACTGCCTTTCTGTCACTGATGAGTGAAGTCACGATGAGCACCATCTTCTTCCCATGGAAGGTGCATAAACCTCCCAATGTGACAGTGACATAAAATAACACACACTCGGCACGGACGCACGTGAATCAACTGCAGGCAACAACACTCATTTGGAATTGAGCATCTTTCCAAAAATCTCCCCCCGCCCCAGAATGAAGAGGAACGGGGAATGAAAATGTGGAACAATCCAGAGAAGACACCGTGCCTCGGGACAGGGCACCAACCAGAGTCAGGCCGCGGAGGGGGCTCCCCGCAGCCTGCCGGCGCCCCTCTGTCTGCAGGGACAGGGCGACCCCCCGACCGTGTCTCTGCCCCCTTCCTTTAGAGCAGGACCTCAATCATCTGCCTGTCGTGGGAAAGGCTGACATAGCCTTAAGTACGGCAATATCAAATGGGACACTTTAACGGGGGAAACGGGCATTTCAGATCCAGCCAGGTGACCTCCATCTTACAGAGCTGTTTGAGTCGGAGCCGGCTGTATCCTTTGACAGATGGGTGCCCTGGTCGGAGAATTTATCTAGGTTGTATCTGGACTCAAGTATGAGCGACACAATTATTCTGATTCAATGGTTTGCGATGCTGTGAAAATATTCTTCACCCCCCAGATTCTAATTTGTTATGTCACAGGTGTCCTATTTTGGAACTTTTTTTTTTTTTTGCATTTCAGCAATCACATGAAGCAGGATGAGAAGCAACTAGTCCTTCAAACAGATAACCCACCTACTCCACCTTTGCTCGTTCCATGTGCCGCGGGATAAGAACAGACTCCACAGTAACCGACTCCCGCGGTGCCTGGTGAAGGCGCAGCGGCGAAGGAAGGGGAGAGTCCTAGCACGGGCACCGATGTATCTGAACTGGTCACCCGAGATCGTGAGTCTAGACCTGAGTGGGACTTAATTGCCAAACGCTCCCAAGACCCTCTGCCTATATCACAGACCCGGCGCTGCAGCCAGGAATGCAGTCCGCACCTATCGGACCAAACAGACCGGATATGGGGGAAGGGCACCCCAGGAGAAAACCGGGAAGCATCTACCAGAAGAGAGACGGACCATGAACTCCCACGGGATCCAGCTGTTAGCTTCCACTCTGCAGCTGCGCCCGGGGTCCCCGAGGCCAGGGACACTTTCCGCCCTGATGACAATCCTAGCCATTCTGAACAACGAATCTGGGCATAGAGCGGGCGCTCAACTGGAGACCCACTAGTGAAGACAACACACGGTGCGTGAAGTCACACGGTTCCCACACTGGAGGCATGAAAATGTCTTAGAAATACCACAAATGTTTGGTGGTGGCTCCACCGTCATCCGCAACACCCGGGGCTTCCTAAACCAGGGCTGCCCCACACCCCTGCTTACAGCCCTCCTGGGCTGCAGAGGGGACCGTCTGTATGGTTCTGCTTCGCAGGCCCGGGCTCGAGTCCCCCGTGCGGCTGGCACAGCACGCCCCTGCCCTGGAGATGTTCATTCAGGAAGCCTGGCTGCGGGGCCAGGGAGTCTCCAGGAATCGTTCCATAGGCGATCCCGGCACACAGCCCCAGCAGAAGCTCTGTTTCCCTAAAGCTGCAGCAAACTTTGCAAGGCAAACGTCGTCCAGGGGACCAGACGCCTGTAGACGCACAGGTAACCCGCCGCCTCGTGGAAGTCAGGGTGCGCTTCCCCACCTCCACAGTCTTTGACGGAAGTGAAGGAAGGGCACGAGATGTCTGTTGAGCTCTGCGGACTAGCTCTTCAGATGAGGTCTCCCGTTTTCAATCCCGCCAGCTCTCGGATGATCACCTTTCACGGGGCAGGAGTAGGTAAAGTCAAAAAAAAGAAATGCGGGCTTTGGGAGGCACATCCTCAACGTTCATAGGAGAAGTCATAAGAAAACAGCAAGGCTTCGGGGCTCATGCTGGAAAGTGACTTTCAGTGAATCACAAGGTTGTTAAAGGACCTAGCCAGCAATAAATTTAAGAAGGAAAGAAACCCTAAGCTGAATAATTCACGAACTCAGGCACACAAGTGATTTCTAGAGTTCCTAACGACAATTCGAGCCGCACTACACATACATTTACTTTGCATCGTTAGAATATAAATTTCTCATCCTCAAGGGCTTTCATTTGTCTATTTTAACTTTACAGAAAATCAGTAAATATTAAGGGTAATGTAACTACATATAATTTTCCTTGAAGTAAAATCTATGTACGACGAGAGGAAATGCAGAAATCGGGCTTTCGGGGCGCCTTGCGGAAACTCTGCGTTGTACCCTTCTGAGGACAGGTCAGCACTGGAGCGTGGACCTGGCTCGGCATCGCACTCTGAAGAACCTCACTGTCGTCTTCCAGTCCCCCCCGGAGCAACAGTCGTAAAGTGCGCGGAGACGCCGCATCCGGTGACACAGTGACACTCAGGCAACCTGAAGTATCACAAGGACTCCACAGAAAGGGCCCCTCAATTCCAAACCACAACTAGAGAAGACAAGGCAGGTCCCCCTTTTTCTTTCTCTAGAAAGAAACGTGCTGGATATAAATGAAGCAGGAATTAATTACAGGCAGGGGAGTGAACCCACTGGGTGACAACGTCCCCAGTGACCCCCAACTGGCTCTTCCCTCCCCCTCCTCGCATTCAGCCCACCACAGATGTGGTCCAGGGTCACCCCCAGATCCTCCCCAAGTCCCTCCTACGTCTTCCTTTGTTTCATTATCTGCTTGCCTGTGATACCACCACGAAGCAACCCCTCCTTCACAGTCCCTCTGGCAGCCTTTCCCATTCGGGAGGAGGCGCTGGGCCACTGCCCTCCCATGGGCACTGCCGCCGGTTCAGAATCCGCCGTGTCTTCCTTCCTGAGCGAGTCCAGACAGAAGGGCCCATAAAAACAGAGGAGCGGGACTGGCTGTCTGGAGTCAGGAGCCGCCGGGGGTCCTACGTATTGTCACAACAATAAAGATCTGTTGTTATAGAAAATCCCATCCATTATGAAAACATAAATATGAGTTCAAAACAAAACAAAACAAACAAAAAAAACCACAAGGCAGAATTCTGTAAGCTGCACCTGGGCTGCCAGCCACCGACGAAACTCGCCCTCCTCTCTTGGCCGGGAAGCGCAAACCCGTCGCCGCCGCCGCCCTCATCGCAACGGCAAGTCACAATGAAACCTCTGGGGACACGAGTGAGAGAGGCCCCGGTGGCGGGTTGTGGGAGCAATCATAATAAAAGAGCCGTTCGCCTTCATTTGGGGAAGGCGCGCGCTGTCTCCCTTCTTCGAAACAAACCTATCGGTGGGTAGCGACGGCGGGACAGGAAACTGCCCGCGGACGCCATGACGCTTTTCCGGGGATTGCTCCTGCCGTGTTTCCGCGAGGGCTCTGGCTCAGCTGGGCCGCCGTCTCTTTGGGTCTCTCACACCACCGTAGTCAGAGGGCGCGGACGGCAGAAGTCATCTGACGGCGAGGCTGCGCAGGGCTTCCGAGGCGGTTCACGTCTGGCACGCGGGCCAGGAATGTTCGTGGGCCAGGGGTCGCCCTTCTCCCCGTGGCTCGGGCTTCCCCACAGCCCGGTGGTCAGACTTCTAATGTGTGGTGGCTTTGCCCAGAGCGACAGCGCAGCTCATCCCAGAGGTCATGCGGGCAGGCCCGGCCCAGGCTCGGTGTGGGAGACCGCCGCCCCGGGGGACAGCCACGAGCACGATCTTTGGGTGTCTCAGCTCTCGCGAAGCCGGCCGGCTAAATGGAGAGAGGTCCTATTTCTCTCAGATTATAAGTAAGAAACAGACTCCAGGTCTGTGATCCAAGGCCTGGAAATTGTCCCCCAATAATGGATGAAGTTAGGACGCCCCTGGTCACTTTCCAGGCGGGTTCTTCAGATCCTTTTGAAAAATCCTTCCTTTAGACAGATTCTAATTCACAGTGTAATAGTTTGGGGGTTATGAAAATATGTCAAATTTACACGTAATGCCAGTTTTGAAAAACCTTCATTTTAGAAAACATAAATATGTTTTCTAAACCTCGAGATTCGTTCACAAAATGACCAACATAAATTTCCTTGAAGGGACCTGTCCACTCATATAAATGCTACGCGTGATGTCGCTTTATGCACAATCTGTTTAAGTAAGTAGGTCGACAAAGAAACTGAATTACACAAAACCAGGAGTTTGTTCAAGGTCGTGAAGTTAACTGCCAAGCAGATGATGCAAAAGACCATGTGTGAAATTGAAAATATATATATAACTTTAAAAATGGGGTGAAGCGTGTCTATCTAAAGTCTGTAGCATATTTTCAGTCTCTAAGAGTTTCTCACGCAGCATCTGCTTTTCAGGAAGCAGACACCTGCCCAGGGAAAACGAGGCCTGTTGTCAGAAATTAAAATCCAAGTCGACGCTGCGCTGCACCTGCCCGTGAGCCCAGGCACCGGGGCCGGGCCGGGAGCCGCTTCTGAGGCTAGAGGAGATCGCGAGCAGCCTCCCCGGCCCGCGGGCAGCGCGAGCCCGTTCCTCGGCAGTCCGCTGGTCTCGTCGCAGGCGCCCCCGCGCCCCCGCACCACCGAAGCTCTGCGCACAGTGCCCGTCCCAGCAGGTTTAGAGCGACATTTGCAAACCACGTCGGTACCGCAGGGAAAGAAGGCTCTGTGGTATTTAGAAGTAACAACAAAACTTTAAACGTGGAGAAATGCGAGGCCATGCAAACGGTGTGTAGAATTGTGTCGGTCTGTCTTCCCGAACCACCTCTGGGGCCTTCGCCGTGGTCGCGCAGGTCACGGGGGGACAACGGCGGCGCTTCCCCAATCCCTGTCGCAGGATGTCGCGGTTTGCGCTTTTCCAGGTGCTGCAGAATACGTCTCGGGTCATGAGTCTCTGTAACAAGGGGCAACGAATCTGTTGTCCTGGGAGCCCCGCAGAGCCAAACCTGGGGGTTCCGATGCTCCAGGTGAGGCGGGATCGCCGCAGGCGGAGGCACCTGCCCGTTTTTACGTTTGTCTCTCTAATTAGCTCGAGAGAGAGAGGCGTCAAGGGCTGCCTCTCCTGCGCGCCCCAACGGGCAAACCCGCACCCCGGCCTGTGCCCTGACAGGGATGGAGCGGTGGCCCTTCAGTCTGCGGGGCCTCGCACAGCCCAACGAGCCCCGCCGGCCAGGCCGCCTGCTCCTTGGGGGCCATTCGCTCGGCGGCCGCCCCGCAGTTTCCAGGACTCCTGCTCCGGCGCCTTGCGCCGAACTTCCATCACCGCCCAAAGATCTCCAGGGTTTGGGAGGTCGTCCTAACCCACACGCATGAAGCTGGGGCACCCCTCGTTGCCCCCAACCCCCGCCCCCACGGCTGGAGGCGCCGCTCCACCCCAGCAGAGCGCGCTGGGGGCCAAGGGCAGTGGAGCCTTTGAGCCTGAATCAGGGCCGGTGGCACCCCGCAGGGGTGAGGAATGTGGCCGCACCCCCAGCATCTCCTGGGTCCCAGGGTTCTGGCCTGAGCCTCCGAACTGAACTTGGCGTGTATCTCCAGGATGGCTCTCTGGTCCTCCTGCCACTGGCGCGGGTGCGGGGAACTCCCGGCAGAAGTATAAAAAGTGAAAACGCTCAGGTTATCACGGCAAGTGCTTGGATATTGTAGGACTGCTGTTGGTGTCTGGCCAACAGTTACACAGTGAAAGGAGGGAAAAGACTCAAAGATCTAGCTCCAGCTGTGGGGTCTGGTCTCGAAAGGTGACGGAGCATCATGCAGGTAACTCAGCCTGAATGCCCCACTTTGCAGCCACCACGTTATTCCCCTCTCCCTCCCTCATTTAATTGGATCAAGTATGGAGTTTTTTCATAAGTTAAAAAAAAAGTCACCCCGTGAGCTCTGGGGATGACTCGCAGAGCCACTTTGGAGTGCTCCCTGACGCACCCGCAACTGTAGCACGTGGAGCCCCTCAGCCACACCTGCGGGCCTGCGCTGGACGCCTGGCCCAGGGCAGCCAGCAGTCCACCGGGTGGCCCCTCGCAAGGACACCGCCCCTCAACCCGAGGAGCTGGTGACTTACCCAGACCACTCTTACGAAAAAGAGCACACAATTCACTGCGAAAGAGAAAGAAAAACAAAAAAGAAACGGACCACAAAAATGAGAAGGAGTAAGTAGGCGAATGATGTCAACTGGTGGTCGGAGAGCTAGGGATCTAGAAGCTGCTAACGCTTCTAGCCACGTAATCGTCAAAGGTCCGAAGGTCACCTTCCCGTCCTGAACTGCTCCTCCTGGGGGTCCCGCTGCACCTCAGTTGTGTAGCTTCCCCAGAATCTCGATCAGCACCTCACACGTGGGGGGTAGTCCACCTTCTGAGAAACCCTCGTTATGTAGTGGAACCCCAATAAGCCTCCATTTCTTGCCATGAAGGGCAGACAAAGTGCACCTAACGGTAAGAAAGATACTTGGTAAGGTTCTGCCCATGTTTAACGTTGCATTTTCCACTCCTTCCCTCGCCCCTGCCACACACGGCGCTGTTTTGTACATCAGATCAGCCTAAACTATGTCACTCAAAACAATTAAGTGCTAAGGAGCTAACAATGAAGAATAAGGCTGCAGAACTGCCAGATATTCAGTAAATCTTGTGTTAATGATTAAATAAAGCCAACAGGACAAAAAATACTAAATCAATATTTCTTAACCATAAGGTATAAATCTACGAGAAACCCGGGTCTCTACTTGTTGCTCAGAAAGTACAAGTAACGGTGTCGCTACAGGAACCAAAAGAATTCACTCCTGGGCACGCTGAGCGCGTTAACAGGAGGGGCTGTGCGGCCCAACGAAACGTGCCGTGACACTGAGCACACGGAGCAGGAAAGCGTCATCTCCCAGTGTGACAGGAGGCTAGGGCGAGGACACCTCGCGAACCACGGCGGCGATGTGTCTTCTCCTTTGCCATCCTTCGGGTAAGGGCCAGCGGGCTCCGGCCAGACAGAGCCTGGTGACGTCCCAAGAAAAGACAAGTCCACTGCAGACACTCCGTAAGTGAACTATTTCACACTCACATTCAGGCGGTTGCGTTCTTGACTCCACGGCCAAGGGGTGCTGGGGACGAGGCACGGTACGATACGCTGCAGAGGGGCTCCTGATAACACGGTCGCAATCAAATCTGCTCACTGGGGGGAAGCCCTAAATATGGGATTTTAAAAATTAAAACACACGCAAGCCATGAAATCATAACAGAAGTCTGTGGGCACGAAGGCTTTAGCAGATGCGTGGCTTCCGAGAGGAGAGAACCCTCTGTTGGCCTACGGAGTCATCACAGCCCAAGTGCCCCAACTTAGCGACCTGCCAAGTGGGCCTTAGAGGTCTGGGTGACGGGGGTGAGGAAAGAAGACCAGAAGCTGATGCAAATGGCTGCACTCCCCTCCCCCGGTGCCCCTTCCCCTTTCCCAGGCCATGAGTGGACATGAAATTGTACCTGACTTTGGGCATGCTCAGGATACGCCACCATCCTGCCACACGCGGTTCCCCCAACTCCCCTTCTGTGTGAGAGCCCCGCCAAAGGACGTTCCTTCAACTCGCTCATCGAGCTTTGACACCTAGGGTTCTGTCTTCTGGTTCGTCTATCTTTGTGGAATTGTTAGACATTGTCGTGGGTTCTTGGTTTGACTAGCTCTCATCTTAAACTCTTTTAATTTGCTTATATATTTAAAAACCTCACTGGACCTTACCAAGAGGAATAGAGTTGCCCAGGTAGCTTCTTCATTCTCTTACCTGCTACACATGTCAGCTTCCCCGGGAGCTGGGTGACCCTGCCGTGACAACAGGCTGCATGAGCACAGTTTTCATGTAAGTGGGGCAGGATAAGAGCTGTAAATCCGAAATTTTAACACTCTCTCTGAGCCCCGCAACACAAAGCACATTTCTAAGGAAATCTCCAAAAATAAACCATCCTATGTCAGCGACTAATTACGGCCCATGTAGCGCTGGAACACTACAGCCTCTCAATAAACCTTGTGAGGCATCAATTCAGAGCCGCGACGTGGGCGGTGTGAGGGACAGAGCAGTGCTCATCCAGGACCACAGAAATATCTCAGCACCCTGAGCAGCGGAGAGACACAAGCTGGGCCACCCACAAAACAGGCCTTGCAGACGGGCAGCGGCTGGAACTGCCCAGCTGCTGATCAGTGAGAACCTCTGTAATGCACCAAGATCAGCACAGCAAAGGGGTCCTTGACTGTCAATTACGAAAGGGAAACAGCTCCAGTCGCAGGGGTAGCTACATCGCAAATACGCGTGCAGTGTAGGGGCGAAGGGGGGCTTTAGAATTGAAATCCCTGTTCTGCCAATTATTAGAATTCGAGGGGCAGTCTGCTTCCCGGAACCTGAATTTCCACAACTATAAAGTGTGGAGAATAATGCCCGCCTTCAAGAGTCGTCGTAAAGGTCAGAAATCGCCACGTACCAAAGGTCACAGGCAGACTGTTAAGAGTGTAACACTGAGCTGCAGGGTCCCAGAGGTCAGCCACTTGGGTCCCGAATCCTGAGGCCACCCCAAACAAAGGACATGTGTGCTCAGCTGCTTCCGCCCGCTGCATGAATTTAAAGAGCAGTTCGGACTGTCTGGACAGGCACGGCCTCACCTACGCAGCCTAGCGCCTCCGCAGACAACAGGGCAGCCCCGTCCCCTAGAGCCCACAATGAGCTCTGACGCTGGAGTGGGCAGAGCTGTAGCCACCCTGACCCTGCACAGCGACATCTAACGGAAGCCGCTACGCCTGGCATGTGACCATGTGCAAGGTTTTGCGAAAACTGTGCATGTTGACAGATTAGGGAATGAACTCCTGCCCATCGCTGAGGGCACTAGGCCAACTCGAAGGCTGTGAAGACACTGTGCGTTGTTTGTAAATTGTGATCGTATCTCTGAAGGGCCATCTGGCAACAACTATGAAAGTCACAAACACAAAATACGCTACTTTCTGCTAAGAAATTCCAATTGCTCTTTTTGGAATTTATTCTACAGGTAGACTCACACCTGTTTACAAAAATAATGTTCACAGTGGCAACGGCCTGGGGATGACACATATGACAGTGAGCAGGGTCCCAGCCCTGTGGCCGGCGCAGTCACTACAAGCAGGAGACGGTTCTGGGCAGATGGCTGAGGACTGACACCCGAGATTCACCTTCAAGTGAAGGAAAGATAGTCCGTGCTGTCATCTTCACACCAAATGTTCAGATTTATTTTTTAACTGAAGAACTATCTTAACATCCCTGCGCTGGAATATAAGAAGTATCTCCAGGAAGGTCAGGACTGCTAACCCTGCTCCGGAAGGAAGAGCTAGCAGAGCGTGAGGGAAAGTTTGCTTGGTTTTGACCAGCCACCCTTTTATACAATTAAAATGCACACTCACAGACATATAACCTTTACGGGAAAATAATTAAAAAC
This sequence comes from Mormoops blainvillei, assembly GCA_004026545.1. Taxonomy (NCBI): domain Eukaryota; kingdom Metazoa; phylum Chordata; class Mammalia; order Chiroptera; family Mormoopidae; genus Mormoops; species Mormoops blainvillei. The sequence continues at coordinate 57,950 of PVJD01004342.1, read as the reverse complement.
ACAGGGGTTATAAAGGCAAACCGAAACGGAAAGTTCAGGCATTATCCAGGGAGATTAAACAACATGAACCGCCGGTCCCAATCAATCAAGGTCTCAGACCCTCCTTCTGCGGAACCAGGTCTTTTTTCTTTTCAATAATATGGATAATTGCCTCAGCTCTTCGTTTCGGCGATGCAGATGGGGGTTGCGCACTTGAATTTGACAAGCTACGAATGGCGCTTCTGCCAGGTGACAAGCTGGACACGCGCTCGCTTCTTCGGCGAGAGGCACAGGTTCCACGGTAACCGTTTTCACACAGGACCGGAAGACGCAGGCCCCAGGCGTGCGAAATGGTACGTTCTTTGATAAGGGACTGAGAACAATAAAGGGAAGAAAGGGGGAGAGAGTAGGGCAGGGCCGGGGAGAAGAGAGAGTCACATCATTAAAATTCACAAAACCAGCCGGCCTGGAGATTCAAATGCCCAGAGGCACAGAGACAGCCTTTCGCAGCACGGAGCGCCTGCCACACCAGCACCGCAGCAAACTAAGGTGCGAGAGCTCAGACGCCATCCGCGAGCCAGCCTTAGACAGGGATCCCCACTCACAACGGTTACACGGCCACGAAAACAGGTATTTCCTATTACCTGCATGTCTCACAAACGGCTTAAACAATGTAAACATCACACGCATTAAAAACTGGGAACGTGTGGCACGAAGGGCCCCCCCGTAATAGTCTCAGGCCTGAACCCACCTGCACGCACTTCCTTTCCCGTGTCCCGTGTTCCTATACCAGGTCTGCTCGCAGCCTTCACTCCCAGCAGTCTTGTTGCCGGCCCGGCCGGAGGCCTTCCTGACCAACGCCAGCTCGGTCGCTTGCACACAACCTGAGGCAGGTGGTGACTCAAGCCCTTGCTGCCCCTTCTCCTTGGCACGCTGGGCTCCTCGCCTGGACCTTTGTCCCTTGGTTCTGAGTGTGGTTTCGCCTGTTCTCACGCTTCGGGCCACAAAATCCACATTCCCCAAGAAACCTGGCTTCCCTGGGGACCTACGGTAGACCCTCCCAGCACTAATTCCCTTCTCAGCACTCTCCGCCTCTCCTTCAGGGTTCCGACTTCAGTTTATCGTTGCTGGTATTTTAAGTATTATTTACTTTTTGCAGCCTCTCCTGAGCTCCACAGGGGCGAGTCCGAGTCCAACTGGTTTTCTTTCCTGCCCGCAGGACCTAACGCTGCCCCAGTGATTAGGAGCGCTCATTATCTGAAGGTTAAATGGATGCATGAAGTGAATTCCAGAAGACTCCATTTGCACTTTTCTGAACGATGCCACTTTGAGTGGAAGAGCAAAGCCACGGCTGCAGGCTGTACGACCACAAATTTGCAGGGAGCAACAAATACCGCACGAGACTTCCTGTGCTCCCCTCCCCGTGAACAGCGCTTAGAAAACTGCCCGGCCCGCAAGCAAGCACTGGGGCTGTGTCAGAGCTGGCAGACCTGGGTGCCGCCCGCCGCCCGTCCCTCCGCCAACTCTGAAGCCAACTCTGAAGCCAACTCTGTGCACAAGGACGTCCATGTGAAGTGCTTTGGAAATCAATGGGCGGACCTTCCTGAAATGGGGAGAATGAGGAATCTCACCACAGTGGCCGTTAGGGATCTCGAGAGAAGCAGACCTAGGGGTGCGGGGAGTTGCCAGAGGAGGCCACACCTGCTGGTGGGACTTCCTCTTCCTCCGGGCAGCAGGTCTTTGCCCTGAGGCTGCCACTCGACTGCACGCCACCTGACCGCGTATGGCCCACATGGTGGATCTGCTTCATTCAGTCTCCCGATTTAAGTGTTACCCTGGCCTAAAAAATGCCGTCAGAGCACACCTAACACCATCCAGTGTCTGGTCAAATAGCTGAACTGTGACCTAGCCAAGCTGGCACATCAGATCAGCCACTTTACTTGATTGAAAAGATCCTGGGTGGTCATTTACACGTTACTCAATGTATCGTCTCTGTCACCATGGCAGACGTGCAGCTGGAACTTTTTCTAAATGTCATAACAAGAGGCAAAACATGCACTTTTCAAATGAAACCTCGGGTTCTGACTGACTGACGAAGGTGCATCTGGACCCAGACATAAACCCCCTTTACTGAGTTTTGTTGCCCGTAGTCAAAATCATTATTCTTTTCCTTTTGTTTAAATTTGTGGTCAGAGTAACAAAAATCTACCCCTCTCAATATTTTCTACATGCCTAGCAATCCTTGGAAACCAATCTGCCTGAAAAATATATTTACACGGTGAATTCTGAGTATTCAAATACATTCAGAATAATGAATATGACATGTAATTTACATACACAAATTACCAATCTACTGTAACTCTAAAAATTCTGTTTACATTCATACACCAATGTTGGTGTGAAAATTTTTCTATTTTGAAATGGTTCTTAACATTTGGAATGCCTTCCCAAGTCCCTATAATTCACCAAGATTTGCTGTCCTTATAATAAAATGTAGTTCTGAAAGCAGCGTGTACCAGCTTAGGTCTTTTAACTACACACTGATCATTAAACATAAAAATCGCTGCCTTCGCAAGGGTCTGCGCTAGTTCGAGGCTCCAGCTCACAGGCAGACGTGCCGGGGGCCGGCACCGGTCCTACCGCCTCCCAGCTGTGTGAGCTAATCCTTCCGATGCTCGGCTCTCCCATCGAGCACCTAGGGATCCTCACCACACTGAGCTCATGGACAGTTACAGGTTTACATGCGATAACACAAAAAAATCATTTAGTGCCTTGCCTGGTACGCTGTAAACGTTTGATTAGCATTACTCATTATGATTAAAATTTACTTCGAAAACATATATATATTTTACCCCCCACACAGAATGTCTCCAATGACTGGGACTATTTCTTCCTAAAAAGAAGTTTCTATTATAATCGAGAAAAACGTACACAGATTGGATTTAAATATGAAATACATTAGACAAATGTGCATATTTTATGTAAATAAATTGCAAATACACTCTTATAACCAGTTTACTGTCATCTTCCACAATGAACATGACCCAGAAGAGGAAGTGAGAGCCAATCGTGGGTCAGGCATCCATCCGAAAGCCCAGGCAGGCCCTGAGGTCTCCCACGCCCCTGCACGCCACTCACCTCCCCACGTGGAATTCCCACGGGCCTGTCCACGCTAACAGTCTGACGTCATCGCAGCCCTCTGAAATCGCGCCATGGCTTTCTGGGGCCTACAAGATGTGGCCCCACATCCTCTTTCCCACCCTGGCTCACACACTAGGGGCTCCACTTCGTGCCGTCCTACCACGCACCGATCGCGCTGCTCCGACCGCTCCCTGCCCAGCTCCGGGCTGCCATTCCCGGGCTCATCTGTGAAACTGCACGAGGCGACCCCGGGCCACACCCCACATCCCTGGGCTCCACGCACACTCGGCCCACTGCTGTGCTCTAACCCGCTGCTCCCTCCCGTGACCCTCGGCCATGGCACACGCCACATTCTCTTTCTTCCATGTTCCTTCCAAGCCCAGCCTGCACACCCTGTCTGGCTCTCCACTTCGTCTCAGCTACCAGCTTCTCCCCGTCATCTCCAGGCAGGCGCCGCCATGACATCCCACCTCACGTTGCAATCGTGAGTTTTTCCACACCAAGCAAAGAGCTCCCTGAAAACACAAGTAACATGGAAATACGTATGTATCAAGAAGTCTATTCTTCAAATCATCTCCAGAGGAACTCACCAGAGTCTGATCAGGGACCCCGATGGGCCAGATGACGGGCGCCGGGCTGGACGTTCCCCATCTTGGCACGAGCTAGGGTGGCCTGAGACACTCCTCACTATGGGCCTCAAGGAGAACACGAGGGGAACGTATCCCCAGGAAATGGAAGTGCCCCCTGCAGCGGTTCCACGGCTTTGTCTCTCCCCTTCACACAACCGTGTCCCCCCGAGTTTCTGAGGATCAAGTGTACTTCACCCGCCCTCCAGATTCTCATCGCCCTTTGGCTGAACTCTACTGTGCCTGTCCCAACCCTGCCGAATTGCATCCCTGGTCCATCATCAGCACGTTGGCTGTGTGCTTGACACTGAGGTCTCGAGGTAGGCGGCCGGTGGGACCAGGGAGTTAAGAATGTGATGTCAAGCAATTCCAATGATCTTTACAGCGAATACGAATCCCCTGAGAAAATGAAGATTCCGATACAGCAGGTCAGGGTGGGGGTCCAAGTTCCGCTTTTCTCATAAGCCCCCAGGAAATGCCAGTGTAGGGACCACAGTGGCATCAAGGTCTTGGGCAAATTTCCTGCGTCAGTGACACTGTGTCCTGAACGATAAACGGCATGTCTGGGCCCCGCTGGAATGAATGTGCTTAGCCAATGAGAAGGAGGGAACCAGGATCACTAGCCAACTCCTGTCATTCCCACTGATGGACAGTTTGTTAAATTATTTTCAGATAGAAGGGACACGGGCCCTCTGTCCCCTTCAGCTACTTAGCCCAGGTAATTCTGGTTAATTGGGGGAGGTGAAATCCATCCCACCCATGTGACTATGTTTGTGTCGTCCCTTCTCACAGCTACAATCCCAAGAAGGCAGAAATGGCAGGACTTCTACCATCCTTTCCTTTGAAAGTCTGCGTTTGGACTTTCCCAGACACTTGGCCTGGTGGTCAGAGAATCACTTAGACACTGTAGTCCACGGTGCATCTTGGTGAGAGTCTATGCAAAGGTGGAGAAGGCTGGCCTGATTGGCAGCACGAGGTCACGCCCCAGGTTCCGTAAGGTGGAAAAGAACGGACGGAGGGCTGCCACAGCGGGGCTCTGATGGGGGCTGGCAGAGCAGGTAGCAGGGGAAAATGTAAATCACAATGGAAAACAGAAAATTAGTTCTTATTGCACACGGTAGAAATACAGAAAGAAGCGTAACAGCAATTGCGACACCTGAATCAGGGGGTTAAACGATGAACTGTAAGCAAAACAATATGTGTTGTGTTGTTTGAATTCCATAAACAAACAGTAAACCTACACACAAGGAGGAAGCAGAGAAACATCCAAAACAAACTTACAAAAATGTTTCATTCTTTAAAGGTTATACAAACACACAGGAAGTAAAACAGCATGAACCTGTTATGCTACATGGTGGTCGGCGTACTGAGGATACACCGGTCACTGTGGCCATGCTCACTGAGACATGCACTGCACCCGTGAAGACACCGCTGTGTCTCCCAGCACCGTCAGTATTACAAATTAGCAAAAAGTGGGCCTCTTTTTAACATTTCAACCACCTGTGACTGAAAGCACCGGAAAGCAATGGCGAGCTCAGCTCTCCGGGACACAGCCCGCGGGCGGCGCCCGGTAGCAGGCTGGGAGGACACAGCTGAGTCACTGTGGTCGTGCCAGCCCGCAGGGACACCCGCCACACGGAGGAGAAAACGAGCGCGGTCCAGCCCGGCAAACAAGCAGGGCGGCCCGAGGCAGAGTCGCGGCGCTGCCAGCCTTTCCCTGGGGCTCAGAAAGAGGAAAAGGCAGGGACAGGGTAGGAGCTTTAAGTTCGGGTCCAGGACCTGGTGGATGAGGCCTTGAAATGCGCTACAGGAAAGAAAGAGCCGCCGTGGGCCGCCTGCAAAGCCCGGCACTGAGGGCCTGGGGACGTGGCCCTTCCGTGTCGCTCAGTGCCCAGCGGGACCAGAACTACCACCGCCGTGCACAGGGAGCTTCGGCAGGTGACTGCGGAAAGGCTGCCACGGGCGCAGGCGACATCATGATAGCGAGGCTGGTGCGGTCCCCTTCTCGGGCAGGGCGGCCCCGCTGGATCTGTTGGTCCAGGGTCAGGAGACCTGGAGGAGACACAGGACAGGCCGCGGGAGACGTGCGGGGAGCGAGGTGCGTGCGCTTGCCTTCCCGCGTCCACACGCAGAGGACCGAGGCAGGGGACAGAGCGCACGGGTCCCTCCGTGTCCGTGACGGGCTCCTGTCACACTGTCCTGTCCAAGGTGAACTGTTTGAACAAATCAATAAAGCATCGCTATGGACAGTATTTTGTGCAAAGTGTGAAGATCCCGGCACCCGGCGAACCCGCGCAGCGCACAGGAGGCGCAACGCGCACCGAGCGCCCCTCTCAGGATCGCCAGGGAGGGAACCCCCACCCCGACCTCCCTGCACAGACCTCACAGGGTCCTGGGCAGGGTTGAGAATATGTTCAAGGTCAACGTCGCCGCTCCGAGCTCCGGCCTAAAGGACTGTCCTACTCACCACGGAGACGCCGTGACACAGGGAAGGAAACCCTATTTCCCCACCTGATTTAAGGGGAAAGGGATATATTTTATATTAATAAAACAACTACTGTTAGGTTAAAGACAAACACCTATTTTCAGTGACTTAGTTCCAAGAATGTGAGATGGCCGTGTTCGCGCCGCAGCTATTCGGGGGAATTAGCACCGCGACCTGAGGAAACGTCGCCTCGCCTAAGTGCGCACAGTAACAGCTGCGACGGAACCGCCCCCCATCCCGCCCCCACCTGAACGCGCTACTCCACACAGAGTCCACAATCGATAGCGAGCTAATCGCTGATCAAATGAGTCACTCAAGACAAAAATATTCATATCTACACGTGACAGTTGAAGAGCCAGCCTAATGCAGATGACAATACACATTTGTCCGGCTCACACGATGGCCCTGTGCCTGGAGGCAAGCCTTATAAAACATGTTTGGCGACGGGTCCTCCGTTTCTCGTTTGATTTTCTCCTCGTGCTTAACTGGACCCATCTCAGCGTAAATACACTGGTAACATCTGTCCTCACTGGAAATTTCCATGACAAGTCTTCAGGGCGCAGGCAGGGTGAACTACCAAGGCTTTTATTGGTGTAACTGTGCAGGGTACAAAGTATTTTTATACACAGAAGCTCAGCCCAGAGGTAGAGAGGACATTTTACTCTGGTGACGACAGAGGAGACTCTGTGCGCGTTTTTTTAAACCTCAGTGTCATTACGGAATCAGTGGTACTTCTGTATCCTAACCCACATTTTCTCATGAAACCGACTTCCTTCCCAGAAATGCACCACTTTTATTTCATCTACGGTGAAAAATAGCTATTCCGAGGGTTATGAGCAGAAATTAACCCTGCCTACAGATGGAAAATATTTCCTTTTTCCAAACCATGAAAATTGTTTACTTTGGCTTTTAATAAGCAAAAACAACGAAATCCTTGCCTCCAAAGGAAGCGATTTTACAGCCAACTCCTGCTTTTTCAAGTTTTAAATACCAAAACGTCTTTTTTAAATATTTCCTATCACAGTCACCGACGTGCTGCTCCGCTTACCACAAACCCCGAGTGACACCATTAATGATCTGTGAACATGTATCTTCTGAGTTGAAATGTACTTTTGCTGCCTGCTCTGTTTTAGGCAAGAGTTACTGTAATATCAATACCATTAGTCAAGCACAAAGCTGTTCACTGGATGCTCCCAGCCCTGCGCTCGGGCAGGCGGTGCGCCACGTAATCCCCACAAAATCCCTGGGCCTTCAGGCACTGCCCCGTTTTATAGATGTGCCCGTCGATAAATGAAGTGATTTAATTGGTCATGTCTTTTAATTATCTGAACAACCTGACCACATGCGTACCGTCCCATTATACGGCTGCGGATGCTGAACCCTGGAGAGGGCAAGTATGTTGTGATCACACATCACGCATGGCCACGGCGACCTGAGTTTATAGCAGATCTGCTAAGACGCCCGTCTGACTTCAGATTTCTGGCTCTTCCCCTGTCTCGAGGGGCGCACAGGGTACTGAGTGACATGTGAAATAACTTACGATATAGCAGGTAAGGCAACCATTTTGTCCCAACGGGCACAGGACTTCCCAGATTTTAACACCGAATGGCCAGCAGCCTGGGACACCCTCCGTCTTGGGGAACCGAGTAAGACTTGTCACCTCCGTGGCAGGCGTTATGTCGGCGGAGTGGACAGCCATCCAACAGGGGTACTACAGACAGAGATGAGGACCATTCCCCATGCCTCAGTCACACAGCAAAACCTGAAAAACGTTGGCAAAGCCGGGGTCACAAGCCTGTGCTCCGCTTCTGGGGAGCCTGGTGGCGACGGAGAGCAGAGCCGCTGACCAGAAGGAAGGTGAGGGGCTACTCTCACTGTGAACGCGCCAAAAGCGTATTCGCTTAGGCTAAGAAGTGAAACTAATACGAAATAATATTGAATGTAAACTGTAATTGAAAATAAAACTTAAACTTTTTAAAAAAGTAAACGGGACTTGATCACACGCGCTGCGGCGTGAACGGGGTAGCCCTGGGCTCCCATGGTGACAGCTTGAGAAAGGCCGTGTCGGAGCACAGGCCGTGACCCTGTTTCCTCAGGAGAGAAGAAGCCCTGTAGTGGGCGGCCCCGGCCCTGGGAGGTACTCAAGATCCACCCGCATCACGTCGAATTCTTCGGCGGTCTATTTTAAATTCAGTGCAATTTGTTTTCCTTCTTTGGATTTTTAAATTCTCCTCCAACTGTATCAGGGAGACAGGAATAAAAGGTGGTCTGACGTCTACAAGGTCAGTAAGTGCGGAAGCAAGAACAAAAGTGCAGTAGAGTGATACTGTTAGGAAAATCCATTCTCCAGCCTGAGGCCCTGGTTCAAATCCCAGGCCTGCCACTTATGGGCTCCGGTGAGCAAATGACTCCATTTCTTGAAACCCGGTTTTCCTCATCTACACCACACAACTCATATCTATCGGGGGTAGAGGGGAGGGCAAAGTGCTTAGAAAAATATTTCACAAATATAAATAGTAAGCACTATGTATGAATGAGTATCTTTTCCCTCATAGCTGTCTGGGTTTTTCCCATCAGAAAAAAAGGGCAGGGAAGGAGGGAGAGTAGCATGTACTGAACGTGAAGGAAACATCACACAAAAAGCAGCATGCTGGGGGGCTGTTCCCCCAACCGGCCCTCCTCTCCCGGAAATGCAGCTCGGCTGCGCAGCCGGCCTCCCTCGTGGTAAGTCTGGCCAGTGGGCTGAACACAGGAGTCGTCTGTGCTTCCCAGCCTGGGCACTGAACGTCCTCAAATTTTTCTCCTTCCGATGGCTTGATGGGGCTAAGCATGGAGGCCCTGGTGAGGACAAGGACGGCGAGCACACAGAACGAAGAAGGCTGGGTCTCTGACCCCACCCGGGAGGAGTGCTGCCACATCACCATATGGGACTTTACAGGGGATCATTTTATTTCTCATCTGATGCAGCGCTGTTTTGGGGTGCATCTGTTAGAGCTGTTGACCTGCCCGATGTCACACAGCCAAGCCAGGGACCTATACTCTCAGGGCCACTCCCCACCGTGATTCCCTGGCATAGACGTCGGCCCGAGTGCACAGCCCAGGGCAGGGAGGCTCAGGTGCGGTGTGGGGCTGCCCCGTCCAGCACCGTGAATGCAGTGAGCGGTGAGGCCGCAGCCGTCCCGGTTAACCTGCGCCCAGGCATGTGACCGCTGCCACTGCCCACAGCGTGGGAAGTGTCCTTCCTCCCTCACTCATTTCCTCCCGGGTTCTTACTTTCCGGTCACTGGACCTTCAGTCTTTCCATTAAAACTGCATTTTTTATCGTATATCCCACTAGGGACAGCTGGGAAGACCCCCAGGTCACATTCGTCTCTAGGCTTCATCCCACCCACGTGTGAGCCCGTGAGAGCTAAGTGCGTGCCCTTTGCCCACTGGTTGCAGACCTGGGGGCGGGGGCCCAGCCGAGCCGCAGGTGATGACAATACCAGGTGATGATGAATGGCTGAGCCGGAGGCACAGACAGAAAGGCGACAAGTCCCAAACAGCCATGGTTGCCCAAGGCAGGGCGGACCCCGGGCGTGCAGACCCACCTGCTTGGCTACGGAGATGCAGGATGGGAGCCGCTTTGACATTGCTTTATTTATCCTTTAGCTTCTTCCTGCGTGTTTTATAACAGTCTATGTGTATAATTTATAAACAACGCTTAGTGATGTATGGTCAAATTTTCTTCTGATAGCATATAATTTGAAAAAACATGAAGACCAATAAGTCTAGGTAATAAATCTGGTCTCCTTCATCGGACTGAAACACTGCGCTATGGGAAATACACACTACAAAACCCTCCGCGTCTGGATACACACACTTCTCCACTGCTGACCGCAGGAAATAGCTTAACTTAAATCATGTAAAAGCATGTTTTCACAGAAGATTAAATGCTTCGGATTAAAAGAGAGATTGAGTCTAACGTATATTATGCCTATGTCTTCGAACATAACAGAACAGAATCCAACAAGTTAAAAAACATTATCAGAAAAACTTGGCAGAAAAGTCACAACTATAAGTTTGGGGGGGGGGTCCTGCTGACAAGTTTAATTATTCAGGTTACATCTAGTTCTGAAGGCCTAAATTCAAGGAACAGATGTCCCGGTACTTTGCAGAAGGAAGATTCCAGCCGAAATATTTAGTAAGGGAAGAAGATCAGAACACCTACTTCTGAATACAAAGGAGGGAGAACTAGCAAAATAAATACAGGACCACAGGCAATGTTATTCGAAAGGCCTGTTCTCTCTCACCCCCAGGGCCACGACCTAAGCAGTGAAGCCTCTGTGGAAACAGGTGAGCAGACCACGCCCCCCGCGCCCCCAGGTAGAGGAACTTAAAGGGTTTTCATAAAGGCAGCAGGTCCGCACACCTGCTTCTGTTGGAACTTCCACGTGGCTCCGACCTGCCCCGTAAACAACAAGCCAGACCCCATAGTCTCAGCCCCTCATTTAAGGCCAGTTTTCCCAGTCCTGCCACCTACCTGGCAGAGGCGGGACTGAAAACTAGCACGGAGGGTTATCCTCCTGACCGCCCCTCATCAGTGGGGCAGTCGAAGCCAGATCAAACGAACGAACAAAAATCGACAGCGCCTTCCAAGGTGGCAAAAATGAGGTTGCCATGGCACCTGTTTCTGACCCCTAGTCAGCTTCCACCTGCCCGGGCCCGCTGCGGGGAGGCGCAGCGGGCCTCCGGGGGAAAACAAGACTAATAAAGACAGGCGGGGGTGGGGGGGGTGAATTTTCTGATGACTGCCACAAAAACCCTCTCCAAGTGTTCTTCCCCGGCCTGGGTAGAGACAGAGGACCACCTTGCCACTGTGTGCAGGGACCGCTGTGCCGACCTGCCCGGCGGTCCCCATGGGCCCTGGGCTCCCGCCCTCGCCCCCAGGAGCGCATTCCAAACAAGCCAGCGATGGGGTTGCCCCTGGGCAGACCCAGCTCCCCCACCCTCGGCGAAAGGCAGGAGCCTCCGGTGACATCGAAGGCGGCTCTCCGGACCAGCCTGTTCCCGCCCCAGCTCGATTCCGACAGGACAACTGGAGAAAGTTCCGCGAGCCTTGCTCCCACCAGCCCCTCCTGGCAAACGAACCCCACGCCCACCCCGGCTCGCCTGCACGCGGGTCCCCACCCGGGGGGTCGTCACCCAGCTCGCCCTGCGCTGCCTCCCCTGTCTCCGCGCGGCACCTGCGGAGGCCCCGTCTGTCCGCAGCGTCCCCAACCTCCTGGCGCCCGAAGTCGCCTGGGCGGGCGGGCTGCGCGGAGCTGTCGGTGTTTTCAGGCACCGACGCCCCAAGTGGCTCAGAGAGACCCGGTGCCCACGCCCAGCGACACCCCCCCCCGCCCCTGTCACAACCAAAAAAACACGAACGCGAAGCACGGGGCCACCGGAACGCCGGGGCCGGGTGTCGGCGAGGACCCAGCCGCGTCCGCGCGGTCGGGGGCGCGGGAAGAGCCCAGGAGGCCCCCGCCTCCAGGGAAACTGCAAATACCCGCGAAGTGGCTGGAAATGAACGGCACCCCTGACCCCTGCCACACACACACCTCAGCTCCCCGGGCAGGGCGGGCCGCGGGGCTGTGCCGCCGAGCGGGGACGCGGGGCGCCCCCAAAGCCGTGTGTCCGACACCTCGGTCTCCACAGCTCCGCCGCCTTCGTCACAAGCCCCGGGCACCGCAGCCTAAGTTCGCCGTCCGCCGCCGGCTGCGCTGGCCCAGCGGGCCGGGAACCGACCGGGGGGACGAGGGCAGGAGGCCGCGCCTGGGATGCAGGGGGCGCAGCCTGGCCCGGTCGGGGGCCGATCCTGCTGTCCCCGCAGCAGGACTGGCTCGGCGCTCGCGGGGTGGCGGCGCCTCTCGGCGCAACAAACTTACTTCCTGCCTGGCGAGGGGCGCAGGGTCGCCGCGCAGTGGTGGCGGCGGGGCCCGGCCTCCTCCCGGGTTCGGGCTCGGGTTCGGGTCCGGCCCCGGCCGGCCGCACCGGAGCCCCGGAGCACCTCTGCGCCCGCCGCCCCCAGGACCACGCACAGTCCCCAAACCGCAGAGCCGGCGGCAGCTCGCACCCCACTCACCTCAGCACCTGCGCGCGGCGCCGCCACAGCCCCGGCGCGGGCACCGTCCGTGGGCCGCAGGGAGGCGAGCAGCCCACTTGTCACCAATACGGGTGGAACCCGGGTCTCCGTGTGGGGCCGAGCTCCCTCCTCTCGGCGCTCGTGGCGGCTCCGAAAACCCGGCGCCAAGGCTCCAGCTGCCGGCTCCTGGTCCAGGAGGAGGGGCGCCGAGGGGAGGGGCGCCGAGGGGAGGGGCGAGAAGGGAGCGCGCAGGGACGGGGGCGCGGAGCGGGGCAGGGCGCGCGGAAGGCAGGGGGCGCGCGCGGGGCAGGAGCACGCGCGCAGGGGAGGGGGCACAGAGCGGAGGTGACGGGAGCTCGCGGAGGGTCGGGGAGCCGCGGAAGCCTAGGGCGCGCGCACGGGGGAGGGGCGCGCGCAGGGGAGGCGGGGAGCGCGCGGAGGCTGAGCATGCTCTGTGCGCGGGCCGGGAGGAGGCGCGGCCCCACACCTGCGGGCCCTCCCTGGGGCGGACTCCGAAGCCCCGCGCTCAGAACGGGAAAAGGCGCCGGGTCTGAGCCCCGGGCACCCGGAGACGATATACCCGTTTCCCAAACCGGGTGTAGATATATGCTGCTTAGCGACTGGGAAAGTCCCGGGGCGACGCCGCCGTCCTTTGCAACGCGCGTATTGGGGCCCAAGGATGCGCAACACGCCCACGTCCCCAAACCTCCGGCCTTCCGGGATCTGGGGGATATATAAGGCGCACCGGCCAGGGAAAAAGCACGGTCTTTGCTCTGGGGCTGAGAATTCTCGAGACCATAGGGTCTGGGGCGGAGGGACGACACTAAACTTGGGAAGCCGGAAGAGGGGGCTTTGGGAAGGTTCTGCCTGCCTGTCCTCAGGCGGAGGACACTGGCCAGACAGGCGGCGTTCCCGACCGCGAGTCTCGCCGTGCAGGGGGCTTGCAGCCGGATGAGGTGGGTGGGGAACTGCTGCGATGAACTAGTGCCAGGGTCAGTTTGCGTTGTGTGCACTCAGAAGGAAAGCTTTGTTGTTCAAAAGCACGTGCTTTGGACGGTGGTGTTGCCATGGACCACGTACCATAGGAATCTACTGTTTTTCCGCAGAAATGGCTCTCTGCACTCCGCTCCAAACCTCAGGGCAGCCGTAGAGAAACGGCCAGCGGCTCACCCCGACCTCACCACGCCGCGTGGGGAGGGTGGGGCGGGGGACGAAGCCCAGCAGGCGAGCCGGCTAGCGGGGCGCTCCCAGCGACCCCCCACCTCCGCGCGGGCCGTGAGCTCCCGGCACTGGCAGAGCCCAGGCTGCGCTGCCCCCGCAGCCTCCTGCGCTCCGTATGGCCGCGTGGACCTACCCCGACATCTCCGCTCTGCCTGAAAGGTGTTTACCGAAAACTATTTTTAAACTACTTTCATAAGCAAACAAACATCCAACTCCCACAAACATAAACAGCTACCTCCTTAGTCCACAGTGTTTTCTGTTTTGTTTCTTAATTCCTATTCAGGAAGTAGACGAATTCAGACGTGGTGGTAGGTGGTGTTGTGGTCACATTTTTTTTTACCACTTGAAATCTCTCCTTGTTGCTGATATTGATGTGAAGGAAAGGAGTTTTAGTTGTTTTCCCCCCGGTTTTTTGATTGGTTAACACTGGAGAGAGACTGTAAGCTTCCCCTTCCCCTGGTGGGGAGCGTTTCTCTCATAGAAGCGCTCTCACAAAACCGGAGTGTTGCAAACAGGGTGGTTGTTTGTGTCACATAACTAGCTAAGATGGGCTGTCGCCACTCACTTTGAAGGCTTGTGTTTTTCTGCCCAGAACCATGACTTATAATGTAATGCCTTTGAGGCTATTTTTCTGCACCAAGTCAGTTACAAATAAAAACGTATGTTTAGTAAAAATATGTAACAAAAACATAACTGGTCAGAAGATTTCCAGACAAAAAATCCTTCCTATTCATGCACACTCTTAACATGTTCAGGTAAAAAAAAAAAAGTGACACTTAGACTCAAAGCAAAATTTCAAAGAATAAAGTGGGCTGTCGCCTTCTCCCAAAGAGACTGCAAATTGAAGCAATTGTCAAAGTGTTAGCAAGACTTTGGCCAAAGTTCTTTATTAGCGTTTCTAAATTTCAAATTTAACCATCTTGTCTTTATTCTTCCCCTTACTCCTGTGTCTAAGTGAGGCGTTGGGCTCTCGCAGGTGCTGCGGAGCCGGCCACCGCCAAGCTCGCGTCGCAGCGCAGCCCACCCTGCCGGCGCGAACCGGACGCTCTGCCTGCGCCTGAGAGACAGATCCGGGGCTTGGTGGGGACACGGCTACACGTTAGGATGAGAGGCATTCTTCTTGTCGCCAGCAGGGCCACACTGATGGGCACCTCCCCAACGTTTCCTGAGAACAGCAGACGCGTTAAAGGCAGCAAGCCAGTGTTCCAGTCCCTTTTTTCCAGCGCACAGGGAGACTTGGAGCGCAGGGGCGAAGCTCGCAGCACTGGGGAGGGTTCCTAACAGAGTGGCTCTGCCAGGGACAGGAATGGTTTATTTTGATGGCCACATCCTCACCTGTGTGTCCCCGCATCACCGGACGTTGCCCCGGGAAGCCGGCACTGGAATTCTCGGGTGGGGGCGGGGGGACGGGCGCAGGGGAGCACGTCCCAAAGGAATGCAGGAATGCGGCTGGCGGCAAGCTCCGCGCCCTGGCCGGAGCCGGCCCCGCGCCCAGGACCCATGCGGGAAGGAACGGCTGCTTCTCACGCAGTCTGCGAATCCTCCCTTACCGCGGCACAGCGGGAAATCTCTCCTGCTCGCGTTGCTGGGGTAGCATGTAAGCGGGGGGGCGGTGCCCCACCCCCACGCCAGCGCCCCAGTGATTGTTTACACATATATGTGAAGTTTCACTTCCAGGTCCTTTAGTACAGGAGCATCTAGGTGGACACAAGGTCACCTCTTACACTGATTAAATCAGTCTGAACGAGGTCTGATAACTCTTAAGGGAGATCAACGCTGAAAACGCCTTTGACTTGTTGGAGACGCAGGCAGAATGTATCATCAGGTTACATGAGGCATGAGATGGGGCTCACGAGTCCAGAAGGGACATCTCTCTGCCCACTTTTGTTCCCCTCCCCCACACACCTGGGGCGGGGAGAAGAAACGCACCTCTTCCGGCCACAGCTGATGGGATAGGAGATCACAGGAACTCGCAAACACCACCTCTTTGTTCTAGGCCACAGGAAGAACACCCCGAGCAGGGGACCTGCATCAGAGAGAGCGCATTTTAGTTTCACACTTGTTTGTTTTCAATGTTTTAGGCCCCTGGCTAGGTCTCCAGGTATAAACCACCATTGTATCCCTGTCCTTAAAACTAACTTTAGAAAGAAGGGGGAGGGGCGAGCCAAGGAACACGAATATAGGACTCACTGGCACAGAGAATGGGGGTGGGGGTTGACTGTGGGAATGGGGGGGATGGGGCAGGGGAGAGCAATGGGGAAAGAGGCAGGATCACTGTCACGGAACAACAATAAAAATAAACAAGAAAATAATTTAGGGCCCCTTTATGAAGAGGATACAGCAGGGTTTTCCAAAGAATGGAGTCATGACCAAGTTGTGCTCAGTGCGCCCCTCCCGCAGGGCAAAGCAGAGCTCGGTGTGGGCTTCCAGGCCGGCCTTCCTAAGCTCCTGCCCAGGCCATTATGCCAAGTGACTGATGGACGCTGGAGCTTCAGACTGAGGGCATCAGAACAGTAATGGCTGCAGACTGCGATAACGATAATTAGCGAATGAGCGCACAAAAGCACAGTTAACCGCCGGGGCAGCTGTGACAGGGCTGACAGTCAGAGTCAAAGCAAAGGAGGAGGCTGAGGCCCGGCCAGGCTCCCTCACACACATGGCTCATGCGATGTCCCGAATTGAAGACTTGAAACATTTTTAGCTCTAATTTATAATTAATAAGCTTCGTAATTAATGCACGTAAAAAGCTATTGTTCCAGGAACTGGGCTATTTGACCAAACCCATCCTGACTCCAGGAGACCCACAAGCAGTTTGACCTCTGTGCCCCGGAAGGCCTGCAAGCCATCAAGGCAGTGGCTGAGCCACTGCGCTCCAGGGACAGGACTGGTGCCACCCGGGGTGACGCGGATAAAGAGTCACAGGGTCCACGGAGGGAGGGATGCTAGGGAACTCACCGGACTGCAGCTCTTCTCTGATTAACCTTTTCCCTGAATTCCAAACCCCATGCCTACACTTCTCTTCTTATACAAAAATGTCGGCTAGAGGTGAGATGGAAGACGGTCTGTTAGGGGCACAGACCTGTCGTCTTCTCAGATCGCTGACCTCTGAATAAAGTGCCCGTAAAGATTCAATCCCCGCCTCTAACTTACCAGTCCTGGCGGTGACAGGCAGCACGAATGCCGGCTCTTCCGGTTTCAGAACCAGGAACCCATCAGCCCTGCTCCCCTCCACACCTTTTCCACAAAGTGCAGAAGTGAAAGTTCCTGAGGTTTTTACGCTGTGGAAGTATTTACAGTTGGTTGCCTTGTTAAAGATTCCAGACTGAGGTCCCGGCCCACACAATTAGGAGGCCTTGTCAGACCACCGCTGCGGACCCGCATTTGCTGGTGTCCATGCCCTGATCTAACTCCTTTCCTTCCAGCTGTTGTCTAGTCTTGTTGAGCCACTTCATGGCTCACGGAGATGGTGGATGTCACCTTCAGGATTAGGCTGCACCTAAGCCTGTGGTTTCCATTCCGGGCGTTCTCTTCCTCCGAGGTCACGGCTTCCAGGGGAAGGGACTCACTCAGCCTGAGCAACGGTCCACGTGGCACGGAACCAAGGCCTGCCGAACTTGCGGGCACCTCCCAGCGCGGAGGCTGAGGCCCCCAGCAGCGTGAGCCCGAGGCAGGCTCTCCGGTCCCAGCAAAGTCTTCAGGCAATGGAGTCACTGACCAGCCGCTTGGCCTTGGCTTTGACCTTCAGCCAGAAGCACCGCACGAGGAGGACCTAGATTCCAGGACAACGTGAACATTGCACAGCTTGTCAGTTTAAGCCCCTATGTCCTGTTGCAGTTTCTCACACAGCACTAGGTAGGAGAGGTGCCCCGGGGACGCCTGATCGGGTGAGTCTGGGGCGCGCGGGATTCCTTGTCACTCCTCTGTGAGCCTTGGTGTTTGCAGGTCAAAGAACTTGGACTCTACCGCATCACACGTTTCTCCGTTTTCCTAAACAGTGGGTACTAAGCTCACATGAGCACAGCTGCATATTTTCTAAAATACTTTCCTGTGGTTGTATTGTTTGCGTATCATTTTCTTAACTCGCAAGGTGTCCTGAAATTTTTTCTTATGACGAAGTAGTTTTCTGTGCCCTAATTTGAAAAAAAATACTTAATATTCCATTTTAGGTACTAGAACTTAATCAGTTCCCAATTGTCAAACATTTAAAGTGTGTCTCTCCCACCGTGTTAAACAACACTTTGGTAAACATGAGAAAGTTAAGTTTTACACACATACCCTTCATCGTTTCCTTAGAATAAATTCCTAGAACTTGAACCACCAGTGGAAAAAGTTCTGTGATTTTTCTTCATTCTTAATTACTAGATTTTTTGGTAGATATTCATGAGGTCCAATGATTAGAGGTAGGTGGGAGCTCTAGATCTTATCCTCGACACCCTCAAAATAATGTGGTAAATTATGTTAAGACAAGAGTCACAGCAAAGTTCTGCACGTGTAAGAACATAGCGAGTGGTCTCTTAAATACACAACGCAAACTGCAGGCTCAGGGAATCCACTCCCTCTCGTGCGGGCTCGCCGATAGCCCTCCGAACGGAGATGCGCTAGAGGCACACTGAGCACCGTTGCTGGGGCCGGATTCCGTTAACATTCTAATTAGAGTCAGGCAACAAACCCTCTGAGAATTAGTGCTCAACACCAGAAGGACTGCAATCATACCTGCAGGGCACCGTCCCTAGGAATCTCAGTCACTGGGCGCACCAGATTCTCAAAACCTGTCCTGCAACAGCGGAACTGACTGCAATATTTCCAGCCAAACCCTATCTCAAGCACCGTAATTTCACCAGGGAGTAATCTTTGCTACCTTCAATTAGGCCAATTAACAAAGCTTTTATCATTGATCTTAAATAAAGTTAATTGAATCTCATGTGGGTTTCTGATAAAGGCTCTCAGATGTAAGTACTCACCTCTGGAAAAATTTTCCTGATCAGGGAACTACAAATATTAACCAATCAGAGTGAGAGGGTGGGTTAAAACCAACACGCGCGCACACACACGGAACTATCAGCCATACGTCACACAGTTCTAACATTTTTAAATAAATCAAACACAACATGGCAAAGTTATGCCCATTTTAATGCGATGTTTATTCATTTTGCCAAATTTTGTGCCAGTTTAATCTCTCATCAGTAGTATATTTTCTCAGTTCCTTGCATACTTGCTAACTGAGAAATGTAATTTTATGTCTATCTTTTCTTTATTACAAGTGAGGTTAAACTTTCTACATATGTTTGTTATGTGCATTTTATGAAATACCAGTTTGGGTTCTTTGTTCACTTACTGCAGTTTCTATCTCCATCCTAGAGATCTGTGAAAGCTTCTGGTATGTTAAAGATAATAAAATTTTATCTGTTGCAAATATTTCTTCCTGTTTGCTTTCGAACATTAGAAATATCCATACTTTATATTCTTATATAATCAGATCTATCACGTTTGCCTTATATTTCTAGCTTTCTTCCAGCTGTGTTTAGATATACGAGTGATGACTTGACAGACGTACATGTTATGAAATGTTGACCGCAAGGTTAATTAACGCTTCCTTCACCTCACATCATTACCATAAAGAATTTTTGCTATAGTGAGAACACGTAAGATTCCCTCCGGTACCAGCTCTCACAGGCGCACCGCGGCAGCGCTAACAGGTCACCGCCAGGCTGTCCATCAGATCCCCGGCACTTACCCTCTGACCTTTCGCCCTACGATTTCCAATCCCACCTGCGGGACAAGGGTCCCCTTTTCCGCATCCTCCTCAGCGATTAGCAATTGCTAATAAAAATTAGCGAATAAGTTCGGTTTGCTAATATTTTGTTATCTCTCCTCTTTTTGATAATAGCTATTCTCGCAGGTGAGCTGATACCTCACAGCGGTTTTGATTTGCATTTCTCTGATGATCAGTGATGCTGAGCTTCTCTTTCTCTCCCTGTTGGCCATTTGTATGTCTTCTCTGGAAAACCAGCTATTTGGTTCCTCTCCCCACTATTATTATGCTTTTTTTCTATTTCTCACTTCAGACCTGCTTAATCTATTTAGGTGCTCTCGCGTTTGGCTCATATGTATTTCCAATTATTATATACTGTTGATACAGTCACCCCTGTATCATTATATAATAACCTACCTTTTATTGCTAGTTTTTGACTTAAAGTCTATTTTGTCTGATGTAAGTATACATACCCCCCTTCTCTCCTGGTTTCCATTTGTGTGGTGTAACTTCTTTCATCCCTTCACGTTGAGTTTCTATATGTTCTTACTCTGAAGCGTTGGGCTTTCTTTTTTCTAATCCGATCAGCTACCCTGTGACTGCTGATTAGCAACTTTAACGCGTTCATATTCCGTGTAGTTGTTGATAGGTAAGGGCTTGCTCATGCCACCCTGTTCGTCGTTTTCCGGCCTTTGCAGTTATTTCCTATGTCCCTCTCTTGCTGTCTTTTTGATGACCCTCCAGCATGGCACGCTGTCGCCCCCTTCTCTTTGCCGTGTTCGTGTGCACTGCTCTACTGCAGGGTTTGCTCCGTGGTCACCCTGAGGCACACACAAAACACCTTACAGAAACAAAAGCCTTTTTGAAGCTGGTAACCACTTAACTTTGGTCACATACAAAAAACTCTTTACCACCCCCCACATTTTACATTTTTGATGTCACGGCTTATGTAATTTTGTACTGTGCTCCCCCAGGAGTTTTCGGTGTCAGGTCTCACGGTCATTTTGAGTTTACTTCTGTGAATGGTGTATGACGGTGGCTAGTTTCATTCTGGTGCATGTGGCCTCCACTTCTCCCAACACCATTTATTGAAGGGACTGTCCTTTGCCCATTGTACACTCCTGGCTCCTTTGTTATAAATTAATTGACCATGTACAGTGGGCTTATGTTTGGTGATTTACTGTATTCCATTGATCTCTGTGTCTGTTTTTATGCCCGTATCGAGCTATTTTAATTACTGTGGCTTTGTCATGTAGTTTGAGCTCAGGGAGCGCGATGCTTCCGGCTTTGTTCTCCTTTCTCCAGGTTGCTTTAGCTACTTGGGATCTTTCACGGTTCCACATGTTTTAGAATTGTGGGTTCTATTTCTGTGAACAAATGCCACCGGAATTTTGATAGAGATTGCATTGAATCTGCGTATTACTTTGGGTAGTATGGACATTTTAACAGTATTAATTTTTCCAATCTATGGGCGTGGGCTGTCTTTTTCAGTTTATTTCATTAATGTCTTGTAGTTTTCAATAGATAGGTCTTTCGCTTTCTTGGTTAATTTGATCCTTGGTATTTTATTCTCTTTGATGCAATTGTAAACGGGATTGCTTTCATAATTTCTCTTTCTGAAGACTCACTGTTGGTGTAAAAATTGAAACAGATTTTTGAATAGTAATCATGTATCCTGCAATTTTATTGAACTTTTTATTAGTTCTAACAGCTCTTTATGGAGTCTTTAGGATATTCTATATATAATATCATGTTATCTACAAATAGTAACACTTTTATGTCCTTCTTTCCCATTTGGATGCCTGTTACTTCTTTTTCTTGCCTGATTGCTCTGGCTTCCAGCACCGTGTTGAATGCAGGGGTGAGAGTGGGCATTCCTCTCTCGTTTCTGATTTGAGAGGAAAGCGTTCAGCCTGTTACTGCTGGACATGCGCTAGATGTGGGTTTGTCACATATGGTCTTTATTGTGTAGAAGTGTATTCCCTCTGTACCTACTTTCCTGGGGTTTTTCTCATAAATAAACGTTGGATTTTTGTCAACTGCTTTTTCTGTTGAGTTTTGACTGATTCGTGGATATCAAACCATCCTTGCATCCCTGGAATACATCTCATTTGATCACAGAGTATGATCCTTTTAATATATTGATAAGTTCGGTTTGCTAATGTTTTGTTGAGGACTTTTATGCCTGTGTTCATCAGGAATATTGGCCTGTAATTTTATTTATTTTTTGTGGCATCCTTTTCTGGTTTTGGTATCAGAGCCAAGGACACATGACACCCCTCTCCCCCCGACCCCCAGCTCCCAGGGGAAGGACGCGGTATCTGTCTGGGAGGCCTTTAGCATTTCTTATCTCCTTCCCTGCCCCCTAGGGCAGCGGCCGGAGAGCGGCCTCCTGTGGCTGAGAGGTCAGGGCCGCCTCCCCCCGCTGTCCGTCAGGGAGCCAGGCCTGCCTCCGCCCTGACAGGCTGAGGGTGCTGGGGCCCCCGTCACTGTAGCCCCCACCAGCGTAGGGCTAAGGCCATTGTCCCCACCCGGAACTGCTGCCTCTAGGGGATGGCTCAGAGGGAACCGTGTCACTGTCCCCACGGCTCTGAGCCCTTGCCCTGGGGCAGAAGGAAAGCCCCGAGGGTGGAGCACTCTCTGAGGAACAGAAACAGCAGCGACAAATCACTGAGTCTGTCTGAAAGAGTCTGAGGAGGTCCGGGCCCAAGGGTGCCCGCGAAACTGTTAAAAGGAGGCTGCTCGCTTCAGGAGGGAATATTAGGTAAACGACAGGCCGCTTAGTTTGCCAGAGAAAGACGGCCGACAGGAGCCTCCCTTGGGCCAGAACAAGCTCAGCGCCGACCTCAGAATCTCCCTCCCACAGGAGCCCGACTTTAATTGGATCGGTCTCAGTCTTGGGGACAATTACGCCACAGAGTGTTGTTAAAAACAGTAGAGCAGTCAGCCGGTGGTCGGTAGAGCTTAACAGCTGGACGTGGTCAGGGAGAAGGAGGGCCTGAAGAGAGCCCCCTAAAACCACTGCCACCCGGGCGGGGCCAGGCCTGCGCCCGCTGAGAACCGGCACAGCCCTCCCAGCGTGAGAAACAGACTTCACCGTAAGAGCTCGATGACGAAACAAGAACGACAAACACTCAGGGCAGAAGGGGGCCTTCCACACAATATGTTATTTAAAGTGTCCAGTTTTCAACCTAAAAATTACAAGACACACAAAGAATCGGGTAGGTGTGCTCTGTCCAACAGAGAGGGAGAAAAGCAGGCAACGGACGCTGCCCACGAGAGGGACCGGATGACATGTTCAACAGAGGAGACTTCAGAGTGGCCATCAGAAACTTGCTCAAACCTCGAACGGGAGGCATGACGGGGGTGCTGCATCAGAGGAGAGCATCAACAAAGACACAGAAACAGAAAAAGGAACCCCACGGGACTATCCCTGGGGTTGGGAAGGGTCGCAACTGAACTGAGATCTGGGCCTGAAGATTCAGAGCAGCCTTGTTTACAAAACCGAAAAGTGGCAACAACCCAGATGCCCATCAAATAACAACCAAGCAAACAGGCTGTGATATACGACTGAATGGTATTTGACCGTAACAGGAATGCAGGAGTGACACATAATGCAACGTGAATGACCTTTGAAAACGTGCTGCATTAAAGACGGTGGCCGCAAAGACCACACGGACCGACCGCAGGGTTCCGTTCCGATGAATGCCCAGGGCAGGGAACGCTGCGAACTCAGGAAGGCGGTCGGTGGCCGGGCGGGGCTGGGGTCGGGAGGGTGACGATTAGAGAGCACGGGGCTTTTCCTTGGGGCGGCGAAAGCGTCGTAGAGGTGCTTTTGGTGTTAGTTACACAACTATGTGAATTACTAAAAACCAAATGGATGGCATGTGAATTGTATCTCAATAAAGCTGTTATCAAAAAACCCCCAAAAACACCAAAACAAAACCCCCTTGTTTTCACCTCAAGGGAACATATAGAACCACCCATATTTTCTCCTGTCATAGTTAGGCTTTTATTTATTTTTTTTTAATTAGTCCTTAATTCATCTGGCATTAACTTTAGTTTATAGGTGATTTTTATTTTTTAACTTATTTTTGCTTATTAAATAATCAATCCATTGTTCCAATATCACTGTATGTAGCAGTTTACCGTAATGCTATCACCTCGACATTTGTAAAAGAAATAAGGTCGTCCTTTGAATTAGGTGGGGAAATGCTCATTAACGAAAACACAATCAGCCCCGGCTGGTGTGGCTCAGTGGATTGGGTGCTGACCTGCAAACCTAAGGATTCGCTGGTTCGGTTCCCAGTCAGGGCACAGGCCTGGGTTGCGGGCCAGGAGCCCCACTTGAGGACGTGGGAGAGGCAACCGATGGATGTGTCTCTTGTGCATCAATGTTTCTCTCCCTCCCATTCTCCCCCAATAAGTAAATAAATATCTTTAAAAATAAAAAATAAAAAGAACACAATTAAGATCCCAAAGGCAATATCTTCAAGATACAGCAGTCGGCTGGAAACCTCTTCCCTCAGATCTTGCTTTGAGGGAGAATAAGTATGAAATAAAAGGTGGCTCACCCTTGGCAAAGAAGCAGCTTCCCAACAAGCTGAGGGTCTAATTCCCTCCTAGGGAGGCCGCAGCGGCGGGGCGGGGCGGGGCGGGGCGGGGCGGCGCTCAGTAATAAGGAGTTGGCTGCTGAACCTCAAATAACACCAGCCATGGATGTTCTAACTTCCTAGCACATCTGTTTTCAACACATCTGAAATGCTAATTTATTTTCTTGATAAAATATGACATGTTTAAATATACATGTTTATTATGTATTTTTTCTATATATACATATATGATTTGTTCTTATATTCTTGGAGACACATACCAGCACCGTTCTGATTAATTATTATATAGGATATATTTAAATATTTGTTAGAACAAGTTAACCTTTTGATTATTCTTTCACTTTAGTTTCTTGGCTAATTTTGTTAGTTGATCCTTCTGAACACACATGAAAACGATTTTGTCAGGTTAAAAATTATTATTGATACTTTTACCGGGATCGTGTAAAACATGGGACGGTGATGATGGTACGACACAATGGCCACCGATTAGGGGCTTTGGATGGACCGGCAGACAGGCCCAAGCCGCACACCTCCTGTCCACGGGCCCTGTGCCTCTGTGACGCAGCCACACGTGTTTTCACGGTTTAAATTGCGGAGTAAATGCACGTAGAGAAGCACACGAACCTAAACGTGGAGACCCATAAATTGTTACAAAGCGCACACCTGTGCGGCCAGGAAACACGCCGGCACCCCCGGGACCCCACTGCCCCTGCAGTTTGTGTCCTCCATCCGGATAACACCCGTCCCGACTACTAACAGACATTATATTTTGTTATATTTAAGGCGTGCTCCTGAAATTCGCATAGAGATGAGTTTATTTTTAAATTCCAGTTTGATGATCTTTATCTTTCGAGTGGAGCAGCTTTTCCATTTACATAAAATGTAATTACGGGTATTTTTATACTTAAATCCACCACATTGTTATTTATCCTGCCCCCTCTGCATTCTTTTCTTCCCCCTTTTGCCTTCTTTTAAATTGCTTTTATCCACCAATTTCCCCCTCTCTTAGTTTGCTATTCACCCACCCTCTCAGTTTCCTTTGGAAGTTACCCTAGAGATTACATGACCTGTGAAATCTAACTTGTCTTGGAACTTCTACCCTTTCCGGTTATCCAAAAACTTAGGACATACGGACCCCACTTTTCCCCTCCACGCCGACTGCTATCAGTATTGCGGTTTTACCGTCTCCCTCCCTTCTCTCTCTCAGGCGACGCCACCTTTTCCCACACCGCCCTGTCTGACCGACTAGGCCCGTCGCGGCTGTCCCTACGCGGCCGTGACTTGGCAGCACGTACCCACGTACCTGCCCTGTCCGTCTCCCCCGATCCTCTCAGCAGCGTTCATCCCTTACCTGGGCTCCTGTAGGATGTCCTGGGTTGGGGATGTGCTCTTACTAAGTATCGAGTTCTTGCATACATTACTGGTCTGAAAATATCTTTATTTCTCCGTTGTTCGTCAAAAGCGTGCTGGCTGCCCTTGGGGTTGTATGAGTGACCTACTGCTCTCTTAAAAAAAAATTAAAAATTACAAAACTTAACAGCATAAAACAACACTCTTTTGGCTGAGAGTCGTAGTGCTGGCCAGTGGGACTGGCCGCCCTGGGGGTGCCGGCAGGTCATTGCGTGGAAGTCACCTGCAGGGAGCCGGGGGCCTCCCGTCTCCCCGCGGAGCCCCGGTGAGGCCTGGGCGCATGCTGGGCCTCGGGTCGCTCATATCCAGGGGGCCGGCCTGGCCCTGACGCCGGCCGCGGGCAGCGACGCTGTGAGGCTTCTGAAGGCCTTACTGTAACCGCCCAAGGAGAGCCCCTGACCCACAGCGGGGGCGAGGCCAGTACGAGCCGTGCACACGGCGGGGAAGAAAGCAGCACTCTCTCTCACGGGAAGGAACGGGGAAGCGGCACAGAAAGGGGTCACTGGTAGCTCATTTTGGTAACTTTCCGCACTACGCCCTCTGGTTACAAGCTATCTGCAATCTTCCCCCATGCAGGCGAGTCTCAGGAGCCCCAAACTCCTATCCAGTCCCATCGCCAGGCTCTTGGGCTGGGGCTTGAGGCCCGCCGTCCAGGTGCTGAGGGCCCCTGGTGTGCCCCTCTCTCCTGAACTCAAGAGGACTAGCTACTGCCCCCTCTGCCCAGCACACAGGCAGAGCAGGGGCAGGGCCCCTGGGGTCTCTGTCCTAAAGGCCTCTTCAAAAGCCTGGGGGGCTGGGGGGCGGGAAGGGCACTCACCGTGCCCCCCACACACACCATTCAGAGAGACCGCCCCTGGGTCACGGCCCCGCCCACTGCCCACAGGGACTCTTCAGTCCATCGTTGGGGCTCGTGGCTCTGCCCACGAGCAGTCAGTCTGCTTCCGTGTGAGACGACCCATTTCACAGCTCGATACACTACTTGCCACTCTCCCACGGCAAATGACACTCCGAGGCCACCTTCTCATCCCACAGCCTGAAGACTGTGATCTCCGTCCTTTTCCAGTTCCAATGATTGGCGTTTGGGTTTTCAAGCATCTAACCCTTTTAACAGCTTTATGGGTTTCCTTTCACTTTGGGTGGCAGACGACATTCCAAATCCCCAGAGCCCCGTGCGCAGACGTTTCAAGCCAGACCCCTCCCTCCTGCGGTGGTGTCAGGCAGCGGTGAGCTTTGACCCAGCTCAGAGGGCCCGCTGGTCACCGTCCTAACCTCCTGAGGTCTGAGTGAAGGACCTCGGGGCCACGCGTGGGGCTGCGTCTTTCTCTGAGGCTCGGGCTTGCTTTGAGAGCGTTTTGCTAGCTGGAAGGACAGGTGACAAGAAGCAGTTTTATTTTCCAGTCTGGCAAGTCCTGGGCCTCTATATTTCCTCTCTGTTCTGCTGTCACGTGGACGCCGTCAGCATTCTGTGACAGGCTGCCCCGGGTAGGCACACACATCGAGTATGTTCTCCCTGTCACCGCAGGTTACGGTCTCGCCCGCACTGAGCCACAGAGGTCAGCCCTTTCTGCCCCCGTCCCCTCCCCCACAGGCTTCCCACTAGAGACGCCCTGCCCGGGGCTCCGGTCTTCACTCAGGACCACATCCTGGAGCTGCTGGCAGGTTTTACATTTTTGGTACAGCAACACTTTACTTTTAAATAGTAATTTCTGTTCATTAAACTACCCCCAGGGTTTAATTCCTTTAAAAAAGCAATCAGTTTGTTTGCTCATGATTCTGGGGGTCAGTGACCTGGGCTGGACTGAGCGGGTCCCCTGGCGTGGCTGACGCAGCAGCCATCACCGACCCCGGGGCGTGGGTGGCCGCCTGTCTGCTGGTCGGTGTTGGCTGTTCGCTGGGCCTCTGTCCTCATCCGTCTTCCTCCCCTGGGAGGCCAGCCCTGGTGCTTCACGCGGAGGAGCAGAGTGGCGTCCAGACTTCCAAATCCCACCTCAGTTCTGCTCCCATATTCTTACTGTCAAAACCCGGGGCGAGGACGACTCCAGCCCATCGGGGTGAAGCAAAACGTACACACTCCGCTTCCTGACAGACGTGGCAAAATGGCTTTTGCTCGGAGATGGGAGGAATTTCAGCCACTTTTTTTTTTTGTTTTGCAATCTACCATATCATCAGCAGAGCTTTTTGAATCTGTGACTCGATGTCTTTTTAAGTGTTTTAAAACTCTCAGGCATTATATCTTCAAATATTGCTTTGCCTGATTCTCTCTGTGGCCTCCCTTTGAATGCCAATGCCCGCACGTTATCCCAGTTTCCTGTGTCTCCTCTGCGTATTCCCCGCCCCTCTGTATTCTTCTTGTTTCACGGCTTCTAACATTCAGTCTAGACATTCTCTCCTGGTCTGTATTTTAGTCTCTGGTTGTATCTAAGCTGCTTTCTTTCGGACTCATCCAATGAGCTTTATAACTGCAACTGTTGTGTTGCCCAGTCTAACCAGTGCTCCCAGTGCCTGGTCTTTTGCGGCTGATGTCCTTGGTGATTTTAAAACCCAGGTCTGCCGGCTCCACCTTCCGCACCCCCTGGGAGCCAGTCTCTAGGGCTCTGGGGTGCTCTTTGCTGTGCTGTCCTCCTCCCGGCTTCCCTCCTCCCGTGCCGAGTCTTTTCGATTCCGAGAGACATTTCCTGTGAAGAGCTGTAGAAACAATTTGAGGCCTGGGATGCTATGGTTTTCTCTAGGGAGTTTTTATGCTTGATGCTGGCAGGCACACAGGGCCCCTGGCCATCTCGGACGAGCGTAATCCCACTGCAGGGGTCCCAGGTTGTCACTGCTCCTCGAGGACACCTCTGCATGGCCCGGCATGAAAGACTTACCACGGTCCTTTTGGAGGTGACTAGACTCCCTTTATCATGTTCAAAATGCTTGTCATTGTCCCTTTCAGCCCCTCTTCCATGCAAGGGATGGACTTGAAGGAACAGCGCCCCCCGACCCGTTCACGCTCCCCTTCCCGGATCCCCTCCATCTTAAAGCTTGTCACTGCCTTGCGAGCTCTCTGATGCCTTGAAGCAGATTTCTAAAAAAGGCTTTCAGTTTGTTAGCAGTGGGAGAGGTGCTCTGAATTACCAAGTCCGCCCCGACCAGCAATGCAGGGCCCCGCCGCTTTACCGAGGAGGCTCCCGACAATGACGACGTTCACAGCACCAGCAAAGGGGTGACTCAGGGAAATTGACATGTTTACACTTCGAGGCTTTCCAATTCAGCGGTGCTCAATTACTTTGCAATTATAGATAGTTATAAAAAAGAAAGGAGAAAAGCAACATCTGCCAAGAACTTTATTCTGATAATTCAGTTCAATTAATATCTATTAAGCACTTATTATGTGCTAAGCAGCCCAGCAGAGTAGTGGGAAGTGACGATGTGGGTGCCCGCGGCACAGAGAGCGCCTCTCTCCGTCCTCAGCCTAGTGGTTGGAAAGTGTCATTATAATCCACAAACTACACAGTCATCACTTCTATTTAGTATATGACATATAAGAGGAATTATTTTGGCTCAAATACCAATTCTGTAGAATAAACATATACTTATATTCAGACATAAATATTCATCTGCCTATCGCTGTAATGGAAATGTCGTCTCCCTGAGCTGTACCATGGCGTCCCCCACATGCGGCTAAGGATCCCTGGGTCAGGTCACATGGGGCGGTTGTTAAAAGTCAGAGTCCTGGGTCCAGTCCAGTCTAAGGAAACGAAAATCTCTTTCTGCCAGGCTCTGAGGAGCTGCAAAAACACCCCGGTGATTTCCGTGCACATTAAATATGGATATCTGCTACCCTGGAAGGAGAGGTGTGCTTTAAGTCTCTTACAAAGAGCTCTTATAACTTATTCATTTTTTCCTGGCCATTTTACCCTTTCTCGGGACTTCAATAACCATCTGTATTCAGATAAATATCAAATCTCAACTTTTCAATCTAAACTCTTCTCCTGAGAGCTGGGCCCGAATGCCCATGTGCCTTCTGAACAAATCCGCATGGACTTTCCACGGGCCAGAAGGCGCAGCCTCGCCGATGTTCTTGACCCTTTCCCAGTCCGCTGCCCGGGGGCGGGGGCGCCTCTTGCTCCCCTCCGAGCGAGCGGCCTCAGGGCCCCACCCACCGCCCGGCCTTGATTCCACCCCTTCTCCTTCGCCTCATTCGGTATTTTGAGAAGTCAGAAGTCTGGTCCGGTAGACTTCATCACTATGCCCGATCAATCCAACTCTGTCCACGTCCCCTGACATAACGCTGGTTCTAGACTTGTCTTGGCTGTGTAGCTGTTAAAACTCGCTAATCTCTCTCTCTCTCTCTCTCTCTCTCTCTCTCTCTCTCACACACACACACACACACACACACACACACCTCTCAGCTTTAACGTTCTGGTTTCTGTGACCCTGAATTAGACTTGCCCAGCACGATCGTGAAAAACTCATATACCTGGGCTCTAGCTCACACTTGTTAAATTTTAGTTATGGGAGTGGAGCTGGGTCCTTTAAAATAAATATGTCCAGGCAATTATCATGCGAATATAAGTATCAGAGCCTCTGCTTATAGGGCGGGGCGGTTTCCCCAAAGGCTGCGGGTGAGGGCGGCCGGGTGGCAGCTGTGCAGCCAGACCCCGAGGGCCTCTGCCCGCGGAGGAGCTTCAGGTGTGAAGGAAGCAGGGAGAGCACACAACCCAAGCCCTTCCCCGCTCAGAGGGACAGCGGCGACAGACTAGGTCACCCTGCCAGTTAGGGGCAGGCTCAGGAAAGGAAGCCAGAGCAGGGCCCCCCATCAAGCCCCCTGCTAAAAAAGCTGGAGGTTATTTTAGGAAAATTCCTTATATACATGAGCATTTGGTAGTGATATTATAAACCACCCCATATTATTGTTCATGTAAAGCGTATAAATTATATGTGTTTTTATAAAAAACCGTAATAATAAAATTAGCTATATACTTAAGCACTTTATGTGCAAGACCCTCTAAATCCTTCTGTAGAAGCCCGGTGGGCATTTCCTGTTAAAGAAAAAAATGTACTTTGTGGACTTTCACTGTGGCCCACGGTTGCAGCGGCGATAATTGTGACTCTAAGGCAAGGCTGTGGACTGGAAGCCCCCAGAACTTCTCCACCAAAAGAATGCAAAGAAATTCTAATTGAGATTTACATTCTAAAAATTATCTACCTACAAGTCTTAAAGGAAGAAGATACTTGTTGAGCTTCATTATCTAGCTCTGAACTTGAAATTGTGGTTTAAAAAAGGTAGTAATGGTCTCTTTCCAATTATTAAAGACATGTATTTTAGAAAAGAGATGTTTAAATGCCTCATTAAAACTTGTTCAAAATGTCTTGCATAAACAGAAAAAAATGTTTCAAACTTGGGAAAAAAAGCAAGCTCAGGAAGATTTGTGAAACTCCGGCGACATTAGCACTCTGAATTTTCTTGAAAACCTCTAACAGATTTTGCCGTGGCTGGAAGGACGTGAGCAGTCATTCATTAGGCGGGTACAGCGCCCAGGGCCCCGGCTGGGTTTGTCAGTGCCCTCCCCACAGCTCCACGGTGCCCGGCTCCGCCTTCCATCTGAAGCCCAGCCCCCTACGTCTCTGTAAGCCTAGACATCTTTATTCTGTGCTGTACGTTGTGGATTTTGGACATTTTAAATTTCGTTATTTTTGTTGAAAGTGCTGAGGTTTTGTTTTGTTTTTTTTTCCGGGAGGGAAGTTAATTCATTGGCAGTTCACTTTAATCACGTCAAGGCTCCATTCTGAACTTGTTAAGATAGATTTCCTTCAGGTAGCCATTGGTTCTAGGGCAGCACTGTTTGTCCTTGAACGTGTTCCTCTGGGGTTTCAATGGAAAGCTCAATTTTTTTACCAAGCACCTTTAAGTTGACAAGATTTTAACTCAAAACTCTATCTCCCTAACATTCGGCTGCTGTGGAAATCTCTGGTTAGATATTTAACCGCCCAGATGCTCATTTATGACTTAATTTTTTTTTTTTTTTACTCTGCACATGTGTCATTTTGGACTCAGCCAAGAATAGAACATAAATCTGCACTCGTATCTGGGACGTAGCCATCTGCGGTAGAGAACTCTAGGGTATTGCGCCCTCGGTTTCAAGTCACTCTGGTGGTGCTGAACTTCAGCTGCAGCCTCTCAGTGACTCTTGCCCCTCGGCCTTCCCCATGTGTCGGCGTGACGTGTGCTCAGAAGAGCTCAGTGTGCACCTGACATGACTCCCTTCTCCCACGGAAACTTTTCCTAGTTCTCTGACGGGACATAAAATGGGCATCAGGCACTTGGTCCCTAAAGGGAGGCGGCAGCCCTCCCTCCAGTTGTAGTCATTACAAAACCCCTGTCTGACACCCTGAATCTCCACCACTCTGTCTCTGCTCCTAGAGCCTGTTCCTTTTCCTTGGCTGTCTCTCGGAACATGCCTGGTAATCCTAAGCAGTGGACATGGAGCAGGAAAAATTATCGAGTCTCTGGGTGATTGTATCTTGCTCCAGAGAGGATCCATTCTCTTCTAAGAACATTAAAGCACGGGTGCGTTACTGTAATGCGGCCAGGAACTGACATGTTCCGAAGCTGCGCTGCGGGGCTCACACGGAACCCAGGAGGGGTGTTGAACAAAGGCCTTCACTCAGGGTAAGAAAGAAAGAACACGCTCATTGGGAAAATATTTGGATTTTACAAGATTATCGATAGGTTCATTTCACGAACTGCGGCAGCTGTGTTTTGTGACTTCTTGCAATTATTGAAAATATATTTCGCGGCGCTTATTATCTACAAAATGCAGTATGCAAGTCTGTATCCTAATAGAGATAAGAATGTGCTGCTTGCTCATCCTAGAGGACTTCTCGGACTGTAGGTGTCAGGAGATTTGGGAGCTGAAACCTCAGAGAGAGACGGAGGGGAGCAGAGCGAGTCTGAATTGGACGCTTTAAAAATAGCCCCAGCAATTCAGCACCAGCTCCCAGAGATAATTTACATATTCGGAATCAGAGGCAGTTTATGGCACTGAATATGAATAAATGAAATGTCCAAGTAACCGCCTTATAATTTTATAATTCTCTGAGAGTGGAGGCGTCTCTTCCTTTGGGCATCACGGGTCCAGGGCCCACAAACTTATAGCACCTTCAGAAGATCTGAGAATTAAAAAACACATCTAGTCTACAAAAATTAAAAACAACAACAACAAAAGCCACCTTTGAAATATAAGTTAATAAACACTTGGTTAAATCCCTGCACAACATATTTTGTTAATGTCACCGTCCACACACATTCCCTCCCACCCAAGCACAGAGCCCGGAGAGTGGGGAGAGTGGTGACCGCTGCTGAGAAATCACAAGTGGTCAGGGTTTCTCAGCCACACAACTTCAAAACCACAGTTATAAAATCTATTTAAGGAATGTTTACTTACTGTCTCCTGTGTGATCGTATCTCGGGGGGAGGTCAGGACACCGGCCTCCTAGGCTGCCCTGGCGACCTGCTCCGTCCATCCGTAGGCTCAGGGGGATCAACTTGCAAACCGCGGCCGTCGGTGCTCTCGCGGCCCCCTGGAGCCCCCAGCATTGACCCTGGGCTCAGCCTGTGGCACGAATCACAGCTGCTGTCACCCTGGGAGCCGTTCATTTCACGGTCAGGGGTAAGAGTGGCATTTATATTACTAACAGTTGTGTAAGTTGGAAAACAGTTTAGTACAGGAGGGAAAACAATTTCTCAATGATTTTCAACTTATCCTTCAATAACATAACCTTAGGCATGAAAAGGAGAAAAGAAAACAACTCAACTGTACTTGGCGGAGCTGTTTGAAACTCCGGACTCACCACCTCGGCGGCGGGTCTCCTTCTCACCTGTCCGACGAAACCTCACAGGAGGGGAACCCAAGTGCAGACACATCCCACCTGACTCCTCAGGTGAATGCTGTCCCTTCGGCCGGACACGCCACGGAAGCAGGACGCTCAGTGTCTGGCTGGGTGTTAAGATGCTGATTCTGAAACACCATCGTCACCTGAGCTTCGGATTGAACGTCCCAAAACCTCCTACGTTCAGGTTATTCCAGACGTACAAGTCCAGGGCGGCACTTCCTCGGCTAGTTTTAAAGTCATTATTGAAGAATGAGGTTGTCCCTTTTTCAGGTCAATGAGAAAGGGGACACTCTCTATTGCAAAAAAGTGAAAACAAGCATATTGGAGACCTTCTTTTTGAGAAATTTACAACCCGAGAGATCATGAAACAGCCTTAGCTGGAAGCGTTTACTGTTCATTGTTGGTAATTGAAGCTCTGAACACAATTTAAGCATAATGTGTTTATTGGGAAATTGTACCAGCTCAGGAGAATTCCCCGTTTTTGACTAATATTATTGCTGTGTGGGGCCTTCTGTGTACATTAGCGGTTAACTTATTGTTAAAAACTTAACCCCGATTAGGGCCATAAAGTCCTAACTTGCTTAGTAAGTGCACCCTCCTGTTCTCTCAGAGCAGTGGTTTATTCTTCAGATAGCTAAGCGCGAACCGCTTGTCCTCTGCTTAATCCTGACAGAACCTCGCTGCACCCGCTGTTACCTGAATAAGCCTTTTTTGTTATTCATAGGGTTGCACTTACTACTTTATCATTTTTTCACTCTTCACTGTCTCTAATTGCCTCATAAATGCTCTCAAGTAAAACTTCTTTACTTCTGTTCTTTCCAAGTCCGTCCTCGCTGTGCTGTGCCGAGTGAGCGTGTTTTACTGGGGCCTGCGACTGATTCCAGGGGAACCCCAGGCCCTCGGAGGTCAGTCTACGGGGCCCGGTGGGGGAAATGCCTCCCACAGGTGCAGAAGTGGGACCCCGTCCCCTGCTGCTGCTCACAGAGGGGCGACACGAACGCAGATAATGCTCCTCGGTAATGAGGGCCCTATCATGACAGAGATCCAGGTTCCATTGGTTATATTTCCCTCAAAGGCTCCACTTTTAGTTTTCTGAGGAAATTCCACACTGCTTTCCACGGTGGCTGCACCAGTCTGCATTACCACCAGCAGTGCACAATGTCCCCTTTTCTCCACATCCTCACCAGCACTTGTTGTTTGTTGATCTGTTTATGATGGCCATTCTGGCTGGTGTGAAGTGGTGTCTCACTGTGGTTTCAACTTGCGTCTCTCCGATGGCTGGTGATGCTGAGCATCCTCTGTGTCTCTGGGCCCCCCTGTATGTCCTCCTTGGAGAAGTGTCTGTTCAGGTCCTTTGCCCACTTTTTAAATGGATTGTTTGTCTTCCTGGGGTGGAGTCACGTGAGTTCTTTATATATTTTGGAGCTCAAACCCTTGTCTGAGGTGTCATTGGCAAATACATTTTCCCATACAGTTCGTTCCCTTTTCATTTTGCTGATGTTTTCTTTAGCCGTGCAGAAGCTTTTCATTTTGATGAAATTCCATTTGTTTATTCTTTCCTTTTTGTCCCTTGCTCTACGGGACATGTTGGTGACAATATTGAGGGTGGGAGGGGGCGCAGGTGGTCGGGGTAAAGTGATGGTGGAAAATGATGGCAACGGTACTTGAACAATTAAAAAAAAAAGAAAAAAGCTCAAAAAAGGGTTTTCATGGAGAAAATATGATAGAACTGGCTTTAGTTGTTCTGGTTATTTTATTATTATGAATATTTCCAAACATGACAGTCCAAGGAATGCCAGTTAGGTGTCTGGCAGGCGTGGTTGTAAGGGACGAGGGACCAGTATCTACTTTGTGCAGAGGGAGGAAAAAGGGCTTGGACTTGATCAAAGGCTGAGCTGCTGTTCGGTGTTGGTTATTCTGCCCACCAGAGAGTGGATGTCCTCACTCTGCGAGCGCAGCTCCAACTCACTCTTCCCTCTCAGGCGGTCCAACCCACCGCCCAGGATGGCTGTGAATGTGGTTCAACACAAAATCATAAATTTACTTAAAACATCATGAGATTCTTTTGTGATTACATGTCCCAGTGTACTTAGCGTGTAGCCCAAGACAACTCTTCTTCCAGTGTGGTCCAGAGACGCAAAGTTTGGGCACCCTAGGGCATCATGGCTCCACAGGAACCAAGCAAACAGCCTTCCACCTCCACTAGGGGCCCGGAGTTTGTCGGCAGCCACCTGTCGGCCTAAACATGCCAGGCATCAGGGAAACCCCTCTTCAGGGACATGAGGCCTACCCTGGAGGGCCCGGTCATCGCCGGAGGCCTGGAACAGCTGTGCTGCCGTGGCCCTGGCCTGCTGCGCGCAGAGAGTGCAGACCCCAGGCAGGGGCTCCTGCGCGTCCGCCGCGGCCAGAGCTCCGCAGGTCACTAGATACGTCCCTGGAAAATAATTTCACGAGAGCGCTCTCTGGATTAAAAATGCACCCGGATGACTCCTCTCACCGCAGTGAGCACCCAGAGTCGTCTGTCTGTGCCCCTTTCTGAAGGCATGTCACAGAACACAGGACGTTTACAGCAACAGCCTCCGCCGAGCCGGATTCACCCTAAAGCTGCTCTCCCTTCAGCCAAGATGAATGCCGGCCTTCCACGTCCCTGTCCACCAGGGTCTCAGAAACACATGCTCCATCCCTCAGCCCTATGTCCTGGATAAGTAAGTGTCCCTGCACCAAGTTGTCAAAGTGCCCTCGGGGGTGGCAGTCATGGCCCTGGTCACCCAGGGCCCCGCCCACATCCTGCCCTGCTCCACACTGTCAGAACCAGGGGCTTGCTCAAGGTTCCTTTTGTGGGGGTGACCTTACACTTCACTAGATAACTCACCGGCCCGCGCACCTGTCTCGGGACCTGTCCTGAGCGGCTCTGCAAACACCCGAAGAACTCCAGCGCGCCCTGCCTGTCGGCGCCCCTGGGGACCGGCACCGCGGCCAGGCCTGAGGTTTCCGGATGGCCTCTGACTTCGGCAACTCTCCCAACCAGTACTCAGTGAACGGCTCTTCAGCGTTTACTTGGGAGACAGTCTGAACTGTGCGCAGGGCGCAGATAAAGCTGTAAGACCATGGCCACGTGCCGTTTCCAGTTTCTGCGTTATTTTCCCAAACGACCTTCGGTGACGAACGAGCAGGCCCCAGTCAGAAAACACACGGCTCTCCCGGAGCCAGACCGACTCTCCCGAGAAGACGTCTTGGGGCCCTGCTGCTGGGGGCGGGGCGGGGGGGGGCGTCCGCTGGGATGCATCGAAGCGGTCTTTTCAAATGGACGTTTCCTCATAAGGACTTTGGTGACTTCCCCCATCTCATCTTACTTGTATTCCCCTGGCACGCGTCCAGGGCCCTCATGAAAGGGCCTCCCGAAGGTTCACCTTTAACCCCATTCTGCCCCCCCCCCCCCCGAACAATCTACTTCCTGGCCTCAAAGCTCCCACTGTGTGCGGGAGACACAGATCATCAGGGATTGTCAGGGAGACATCACATCAGAGGAGGAAGCGGAGGTCCGAGTGGGGAAGTGGTCGCCTCAGGTGCCCCTGTACTTGTGGGGCCAGAAATGGGTCTTCTCCTCGTTAGTGCTCACTCTACAGCTGTCGTTGGATTAGGAAAATATGTGAACAAAGGGAATGAAACTTAAGCTGCAGCACACCTTTAGAGTTTAAAGAAAATCTTATGGAAAGTTACGCAAGACCCCTTTTGATATCTTAACCTGGTAATTTTGCCTCCCCGGGGCATATTTCGGGGGCGTCAATCACGCTTTCTGTCTTTCCCCTCGTGCCGCTGCCCGGGGACCTCGCACGGCCTTCTTCCCGTCCGTCCCCTGCCTTTCTGTGTGTCGCCTGGGTGCTTTCCCGAAGCGCCCTTCCGCGCCCGCCTGCCGTGCGCGCTTGCTCTGCAGCCTCGTGCCCCCGGCGGCTCTCCTCGCAGGGGCGCTGGCAGCCGTCCGCATTTGCCTCACGCGCTGCCTCGCGTTCTGCAGGCAGACTCCGCTGGGGTCAGCGCCCACGTTTGCTCTGATTACTTCTACATTTCTGTTGGAGGCCGCGCCAGCTGGGGCCGCAGGTTTGGCAGGTGACCCAGTTTCAGCCAGCGAGCCCTCATGACTGTGTGACTGGTCTGGGGGGGCGGGCATAGGGCCCAGGTGGAGTTGTCAAACTGAAGACGACGAGGAAGATACCATTTCTTTTTCTGGGATGGTAGTAATTTCAGGATGGTCTAATGTCCTGAATCCATCCTGCTAGAAGCGGCTGGCCTGAGAGATGGGGAGAGAGAGAGTCGAGGTCCTAGAGTCCCTGGATCACGGTGTCCCAAGCCTGGCTCCATTTCTGTTCCTTCTACATACGGTTAAATGAGTCAAAAAATGCATTTTCAATTTATTTGTTTCGCTTAAGCTACTATGATTTGAGTTTCTCTTACAACCACGTTCCTAACTAATAATTCACAGCACTTACAGCATCGAGAACAGTGCCACACACATGCAAATGATTCTTAAATAAAGAACTAATAAATACATATTTTTGATCAGGACTGGAAATTAAATATCTCAAAAGAAGGGGTGCCCATACTGGTTCTAATTCATGCCTTGAGGATAACCTGAGACTTAAATATGCTAAATATTTGATAGTCCCATTGATCGAGGGCCCAGAAGATTGTAGAAGAACTGTACAAAGCAAAGCTGCATAGAACTTTGAAACTGGGGTAACTTACCACTGACATTTTCTTTATGAATCCAACAAAATCATTAAATTATGAATTCGAATCGTAGAAGTTAAAGACAAAGTCAAAACAGGTAGCATATCAAATGGAAGTAAATCCTTTACTTCAGGAACGCAGACACATCACAAACCCGTCTCCCAGTGTGACTCAGCGGCCGATTTGGTGACTCTTACAGTGCCTGAGAATAAAGGAGCCGGTGGCTGTAAGTGGAGACAATGGCCCCGTGAATGGGGACACTGACTGTGATGGGGACACTCACCGGGTCTGCCTGTCCTACATACAGCCTGCTCACGGCCACTTCCCTGGCCCACTCGGGAGGAATCTTGACCGCGTGGCTTTTGAGGGGAAGCCACGCCCACCCTATTACGAATCTGCAGGGCCCAGAGTCTTCCCTCATCTGCACCGCACAACTCTGACTTGGCCAGTGGGACGGAGTCTCATGCGAGGACATGGGCGAGCATTTGGGAAGCTGCAGGCATCAGCTGCAACGAGGGCTCACGGTGCACTGAACGCTCACCGAGTCTAGGGGCTGTCGGGACCCCCAGAGCCAATGCCGCTGGGGACGTCTTGCTTCCTTCTCCATACCAGCTCCTCTGGAACCTATCAGTACCGTGAGTTCCCCAGTAGCAGATCAATTACTTCCTTTCTGCTTGGTTTACCCAGAGTCTGTGCCCAGAGAATTACTGAGTAACGTGAAAACCTGCTCTGAAAGAGCGTCGGTGAAAATAAAATGAGACATTTTGTAGGACTCAGTGCAGAGTTCGGTTCACAGACCTGCTATTACGACCTAGCATGGTCCCGGGCATAAAGTAGGACAACTATTATTTGCTGACTGGATACACACATCCCAGGGAGAAAACACTACATGGAAGAACAGCCTCACACCGCTCTGCACGCTTTATGAAAGCAAAGCCCACATCTCATTGTTCACGTGGACACAGAGCTGCCTACACTGGAGGTTAAACCAAACCGCTCAGTATTTTAAAACTTCCTGGACACAGCTTGGCCCCCGCGCCCTGCAACTCAGCTATGGTCCCGGGAATGGGATGTAAGTCAGGCGTCGGCTCAGCCTTTGTGTTTCCCGCGAAGCTCACCCTACTCCCAGTTGAAGCCAATTAGCATCTCCCATTCCCAGGGCCATGGGTAAGTTTGAGGGCACGGAACCACGGAGGGGCAATTAGAGTTAGGGGCAGCCATTTAATCAGGCTTCTGAGAAAGCATCTTCCCTGCGCTTTCAGGAGAGCCGAGGGGATTCTGTTCTCTTGCAGGGAGCGAGCAGAGAGCCGTGGGGCCGCCAGGCCGCCGGGCCGCCGTGGCAGTGCTGAGATGAAACAGCCACTGCGAAGGGCAAAGCGAACGGAGAGAAAGAAACCGCGGCCCCACGACGCCCCTGGCCAGCTTGGACCCGGTGCGCTGTCAGTCCTTACAGTCACTTAGGTCATTAACTACCCTATTGTTTAATCCTTTTCGAATGGCGCACTCTTTGATTTATAATCAATAGCTTCCCAATGTTTCATCCGCCTTGCTGGAACTCAGATTAAATTGAGTCCTTTGTCGGAAAGGCATCCATAGTCTAAACTCATAATAATCACCCAAGTGTTTCTTTTCTTTTATCTAATATTCTGTCTTTTAAATCCTGGAGTATCTCTGTGTTTGCCAATAGAGGAGGCCCTTAGGGTATAAGGATTGGGTAGTACTTTTTCAATTCCGGTGACAAGATAGCACTAAATTAACTTGAACATACAAGGGTAAGTTAGTACTCAAGTCGCTGAAACTTTTAGGGGACATCCGATGCAGAGACCCGGAGGATGCCGCCGGCCTGTCCTGCCTCCGTCCTGCCCCCGGTTCTGCCCCCAGCGCCGCCTCCGGCGCTTGAGTTCTCAGTCTCCGCCGAGGCCGGGCCGGTCCGCGCCACCCTGCCTCCAGGCCCAGCGGGAAAGAAAACAAGTTTCTCTTTGACTAATCTGGAAAAATAAATCTTACCCCTGATCTCTTTGGCCAGGATTAGGTTCGAATCTATGAAACAGTTACCTGTGTAGAGAGTATACAGTGAGCCAGGCTGAAGTCCCACGTCGCCTCAGACGGCCAGAGCCGGGGCAATTCTGCTTGAGAACCAGGCACCGAGAGTGGGGAGAAGGACAGCTGGGGACGCTGGCACCGGGCAGGTTGGAAGAGATGAAGAATGGCAGACAACACGTGCTTACTGCCTCGAATAAACGAAAGCCACATTCTAAGCATGTTAGAGTTATATTTTGGAGCATAAGTCATATTCTAATACAATTTTAGAAAGAGATGAGATTTGACCTTCTGAGCAGTGAAAGGTATTTTTCAAGGCTCACATAAGCAGCCGATGACAGAGCTGAGGCGAGAACTCCGGGCCCCCCACTTCGTTTTTGGTGTCCCCCAGAATTGCGCGGAGCATGGGCCCTAAAGCCAGGCAGGCCTCTGAGCCTCGGCGCCTCCCCCCGTTAAATGGGAACACACTCGTTTAGGGGGCTGGGTCAGACTAAATGTCCTTGAAATACCAAGTACAGCGGCTGGAACTAGAAAGATCCTACTATGACTCTCGCTGTAGTTTGTTCTTTAAGGAGGTTATTTATTTTTTATGTTCCCAAAAGATCATGTAAGTAGCACCATCCTGGTTTCTTGGAAGACAGAGCCACCTTTTCTGTATATTCAGTGCGAACGTTTTCAACGTGTTCTCAGAAAGCTTTCAAAACCAGTTGTTACTAGAATATACAAAGTCCAGGGGCAAGTTTTATCCAAACGGCCAGTAGCCCCCAAAGATAAGAAAGAGCTGGTTTAAATATCCAGGGCTTATCCACGGGGCCCAGGAGTGTCCCTCTGTCCCCGGCTTCCAGCAGGAGTGACCTCTGACACAATCCTTAACCTCCCGGGAGTTGATGTTCCAACACCGAGGTGAAGGGACAATGAAGATAAATTCCCACTCTCCAACACAGAGCTACTGGGGTATTTAAATAAGACACCACACAGGAAACCATTTAGTTCGCTGTAAAGCACCCTAAAACTGTAAGATACATATGTGTATATTTTATGCATGTTAGTAAACCTGCTATATGACACAGTCTTTATATTGCTATCCATTCACCATTGCTCAATCTGTGCTCGTTGGCCAGCTACTGAGTGGGTCGAACATATGAAATTGCCATTTTTGAACTGAGCTGAGGACTTAATTAGTCCAAAGTACAAACGCTCTTTAGTGTCCCCCTCTTCCCTTGTTCCCACACAAAGGCATGAATTCTAGACGGAAAAGAAGGGTTCTCACACCCGCCCTTCCACTTCTTTACTCTTCTCGCTCCCTTTTGCCATTTAAAATAATTTCCTCTTCTCGGTAGTTCACAACCTTGGTTAAAATTTGAATCTCTTGGGAGCTTAAAGCAATACTGATGCCAGACTGTCCCCCAAATCACTGACGTGGGCACGTCTGTGACTGGGACCTGGCGTCTGTGTGTCAGCAGCAGCCAACTGGAGAACGAGGGCCCAGGGTCTCAGGGAGGTGGCGCCCCGCTCAGACTCACGGCACTGCCATCCCTCAACTTACGGTGCTTAACTAAAAACCGGCCCCAGGAGTAGATGTTCTTTTCCAGGAGGATTTCAAGGTTTAATTTTTACAAAAAAAAAAAAAAAATCAGAAGTTGATACCAATTTTATTTCCTATGACCAGGTCTTATTTTCAATTTTCTAATGTTTGTAGTGAGAAATAAAAGGAATAGCAAATTTTCCATGATGTTTTCTGTGTACTCTGTGGAAACTATTATCACATTCTTAAAAATTGTATTTTCACCTCCAAAGGTGTGTTTCCACAGTTTGTTTGGTGGCACAGCGGTTCTAGTGTGTGAATCGCACTTTCAAAATAAGACCTGCCGCCCTTTCTGCCTCTGCCTGTCCCCTCCTAAAAGTTTCACCTGTGATTTTAAAGCATGCTTGCTATCTTTTAAGGTATGAAACATAAATGCCAAGGAAAAACCACAAAAGTTGGGAAGGGAAATTGGGCCTGAAACCTTGTAGGTAGGAGCACGGAAGCCCCGGGTAAAGGGCTCGGTCCTGTGTTCTCCGCCGTTTGCTAATTCATCTCAGCATGCGGCGAAGCAGCCACCACCCCGGAAGCACCGGGAGCGGAACCTTGAAGGCGGCTCACAGAGAGAATTTCCTGAACAGATCAAGGGGAAGGGCCGTATCGCAACAGGTACGTGTGACTGAGAAACGCGGCAGAGGCTTCCTGAGGTTACAAAGCTTGAAGTTTCAAACCTCAAACCCTTATTATTTTTCCAAATAGATTTCTAACTTCTTTCTCATCTCCGTCTGGCACCCCTATGGGGCGAATGCTGGAATGCTTAAATTGTCCCTGAGGCTGCTCGCACCATCCTCGTTTGTTTGGATTCTTTTCTTGCTGTTCTGCGCGGTGGTGTTTTGCTTCCTCATGTTCCGAACCGTTGATTTGATTCTCAGCTTTGCCCACTCCGCTGCTGTTAAAGAGCAACAAATTGTCCTTTATTTCAATCCGTGCGTCCTTCGTTTCTGACTGGGTCTTTTTCATGCTGCTGAGTTCCATGCTAAGTTCCTTGAGCGTCCTTAGAACCAGTGTTTTGAACTCTGCGCCGGATAGATTGCTTCAGTTAGCTCTTTTCTGGAGCTCTAACATGTCCTTTCACTTGGGCCGCGTCTCTTGGCCTCCTTATTTTGGGGCCCCCCCGTGTCTGTTTGGTGAAGGAAACAGACGCGCAAGCCCAGGGCGCACCGAGGACCGCAAGCCAGATGGGTGCGGAGAGTCACACTCCAGGACACGCCACGGGTAAAATGCCGAAGGTTAAAGATAAAGAGAGAATCTTAAGCACGGCAAGAGGAAAGCAGTTAGTTACCTCCAGGGGAGCTCCCACAAGACTCTCAGCTGATTTCTCAAAAGAAACCCTGCAGACTAGAGGGGACTGGTAAGAAATATTCGAAGCCATGAAAAGTGGGGACCTACAGCCAAGATTGCTCTACCCAACAAAACTGTCATTTATAATCGAAGGGCTGATAAAGAGCTTCCCAGACAAGAAATACTAAAGGAATTCATCATCACCAAACTATTATTAGCTGAAATGTTAAGGGATCTTATTTAAAAAAAAAGAAAATCAAAACTATCAACAATAAAATGGCAATAAATGCATATTTATCCACAATTGAATATAAAAAACAAACCAAGAAAACAAGAACAGAGACAGAGTCATGGATACGGAGAGCATACTGACGGTTGCCAGGTGGGAGGGGTGTGTGGGGATGGGTGAGAGGTGAGGGGATTGAGAAGTACAAGTAGGTGGTTACAGAATAGCCATGGGGCGTACAGTACAGTATAGGCAATGGAGCAGCCAAAGAACTTGTATGTATGGCCCATGGACAGGAACAATGTTGTGGGGAGGGCCTGAGGGAGTGGGGGTGCTGGGAGGAGGGGGAAAAGAGGGAAAAATTGGGACAGCTGTAATAGCATAATCAATAAAATATAATTAAAACATAAAATCCCTAGGTGCCTTCTTTGAAGGGGACTGAGGCATCATTGTCCTATGTACAATGTTTCTTACATTTTATTCCTTCTTCAATAAATGTCTCTATTTTTCATATTAAAAAATAAATAAAATAAAATAAAATAAAATAAAATCCCAAACTCTACAGTCTGGTGGTTTCCACGGAGAAAGGACCGCTCTCGCCCACGGCCTTTGACTCACACACTCAGCTCGAGCATTCGGTCAGACTGATTTCCAGGGCCCAGACTGTGTTCCTTTTTGGTAACTAGAGGAAAATAAAATAACAAGGAAAATTATCAAAGAGAACTATTCAAAGATTATTTTACTTAAGTGATATGACTATAATAGGAGCTATTTTAAGTTATTTGCTTCAAAATTGACTGGGTGATGTTCCACCCCTTACTGTCAAAAAAAACAATACTCAAACACAACGCTTAAAATGGAAAGAAAACGGAACGGTCTTGGCGGGGGTGGGTAACGGGATGTCTGCCTGCTCTGAGTGTCTCCTGTTGTTTTTCACTAAATGCAATTTTAAGCCCCTGGACAGGGAAAAGGATGCGATGTGCATTTCATGTGTCTGATAACAAATGTCACCTGAGTGAACTTCCCAGGCAGGCTCAAGTACTGATGCTGACATAACCAACACGTGATGAGGAAGTGGGGCCCAGGCACACGTTTGACGCCACCTGCAAGGGGCTGACTGTGGGGGGGAGGCAGGGTGGCCCTAAGGGGCACTCCCAGACAGTGTCCCAGACGGTGTCCCAGAAGGCGTCTCACAGATGGCATCC
The DNA here is from genome assembly GCA_004026545.1 of Mormoops blainvillei. Lineage (NCBI taxonomy): Eukaryota > Metazoa > Chordata > Mammalia > Chiroptera > Mormoopidae > Mormoops > Mormoops blainvillei. The sequence continues at coordinate 13,680 of PVJD01004342.1, read as the reverse complement.
TAGGTGGTGTCACACATCGATTCCTGCAAATCGCATTCATTTCTCTTGAACTGATTCTCAATCCTGTTTGGACATTTATCAAAACTTCTTGGTTGTACTTACGGGAATAACTTATGCCTTCAAATTAACTTTAAGCGTATGGAATTTAGTGAAAGTTTCATCATCTGTATAATGGGAACGATAAGATAGGACCTACCTAAAGGTTATTCTGGGTCTTTAACTGAGTTAACGTGTACTGGCTCTTGGACTTCATAAGTGGCAAATGTGTTTACTGTTATTATAAGTCTGTATTAGAATACCCAATGTATCTGTTCAATGCTTTTCACATGGAGGATGCTTTTAAAAATGAATTGATTGACGGGTGGATGGATCGATAGGTTTATGGCACCAACCACTCACTAAGGACCTTTCTCACCCTTCCCACTCGGCATGGCCTAGCATTAGAAGGACGTGATTGAGAATAATTAGATTTTCGTTTCAGCCTCTCATAGCATGTGGAAGCTTAATTCTTGAAATAATTATAGTATAAACATTTTGCAATAAATAAAATATGTCTAAATAGCTTCATAAATATTTAAATAGCTAATCCACAAATCCCACCTGTGCTGTCCAGGGAGCATAGTTTGAAAGCAGGAGCATTTTCTTAGCATCATGTACACCATTAAAGCTCATTATTTATACAAATGCATCTTCTTTCTCTGGCTTCCCAAGCCACTGCCTACGCAGAGGGATGTCCAGTGGTCCTCACTGAGTACGGCCCGTTCCTCTTTGAATCTGTAGCTCAAATGACTAAAGAAATGAGAAGGAAGCTGGAAAGTCATCTTCATGCAGGAATAAAATAAATGACAGTAGGAATATTTTTATGAAGTCAGTTATTAAACAATGACACAGTGAATGCAGGTATTAAAAAAATTGCCTCTCCTTTGGGAATCAGTTTTGTCCATTTTAAAGGGAATGGGTTGGACTGAAGTATATCTCTTCAGTTTGAAAGATCTGTGATTATAATACTAGCTGATACACATAATTGTAATTATAATAACAACACACACTTTCCTTTCTAGTTCCATTGGGATGAAAAAGTGCTCTAATCAATGTGCAGGAACGCACGTTTCCTTCATCAAGTAGCGCGGCATTTATGAGGGAATGTCTACAGATGAGGAAAACCCACACGAGGAGGAAGCACAGGCCTCAGGGAAATAAGAGAACATAAAACTTTTTGATATTTCTCCTGAGAAGACTTGGTATTGAAGCTAAAAATCTAAAGACATAAAGACTTTATGCAATTGGTTCACTTAAGTAAAAACAGAAAAACGTCTTGAAACAAAGTAACACAGATTGAGTGGCTGGAGGCTCTGACGAAGAAGCAAATAATTTAAAGATTTAGGAAGCAAAGTAGTGTGAGTTCAGGGGTGAGAAGCTAAGACAGAAAAACAAGAACAGAGAAAATGCTACTTACAGGCAATTCACTCAGACGGACGCGGCGCCGGGCACGCCGGGCAGCAGTGAGGACACACTGCAGTCTTCAGGACGACGTGAGGCCACAGTTCGGTGGGCGCTTCATTTTTCATCGTGGAGGAGGACGATGGTTTCTCCCTGTGTCCTCCCCTCTAGGAATCCCGCGGGGACTGTTAGCCTACTTTCACACACCAAGAAAACATTAAAATATGGCAGGACTCAATACTGAAATTGTTCCTGTAAAAAGCCAACTGTCCTGAAAAGTAATGCCATAAAAAAGTTCAAGTGCTACGGAAATCGTTCCCAACTGCACAGAAATATTTAAACGGTCCTGGAAGGGTCTCCCTAACGACAGGACAGACCATCAGACCCAGGAGAGCCGTGGAAGGACACGGGGCTGCCCAGTTCCTCTTTCCCATAGCACGCACATTGTAGCCGGGAGAGAATGGAATTACATTTACACACCTCGCACCCTGTCACAGATGTTGCATAGAACATACCTTACATATGTAAATTGTCTGTAGGTTCATGAGCTCAAAGTCGTCCTAGATAAAATTGCTAGAAATGCAAGGAGAAATAGAAATGGATGGGCAATAGGAGACAAATTCACTCAGCTTGTAACAAGCTAACAAACTGCAGAGGTTGGTGACCAAAGAAATATAACTAACAAGGTTCACTGGACTAACATTATATAGAGAAGCTGCAGCTTCCTACAAAGGGTGAAACACCTTCTTTCTGCGAGCACATGAAGCATTCATAACAATTAGCCAAGGATTGGGGCATAAAGTAAACTTCAATAAATACCTCAAAACAGAATTAATAAAGACAATATTCCCTGATCATGGTGTTGGAAAACTGTAAATGAATAATAAAATTAGTCCCCAAAAGATGCTTTCCCTTGGAAATTTAAATATTCTCTCTCAAACAGCCCTTAGTTCCAAGAGAAAAGACCAGAACTGAAAAAAAAAAAATTACAGGAAAAGTGTGAATAAACATGATACTTATTAGAATGTAAGGGACATAATGTTCAGGATAAAAATATTGATTTTTTAAAAAGAAAAAAATGAGAACAAATAAATTAAGCATCAGATGCAGAAAGGTTAGAAAAGTGACAAATTGAAAGGACGAGTAAGAAATTTCTAATAAAGATAAGTTCAAGATTAAATTATTGTGAAAACTTCAAAATAATAGAAATAGGCAATTAAAAGATTTTGGGAGAAAAAAGTTAACAAGTAAAATACTACAGAGTATAATCAAGGGGGGAAAAAGGAGTGACATGTGCACCGTGGAAGACCAGGGGGACCCGCTGCTTGTCCCCTCCCCCAAACGGTGGTCACACAAGGAACCCAGCTCAGCGAAGCCTAGAGCATCAGGGGCGGCGGCCGCACCAGGGGGAGCACAGGCAGGGGGCAGCAGGCAGGAAATGCAGGACGCACTGGACCTGCGTCGCCACCACCCAGCCCAGCCCGGTGCCAAGAGGGTTCCCTTCGCCCTGCTGCGCACCTGCGCGGTAAAGTGAGAGAGGGGCCCCCCCAGCCCCTGCCACTGCTGCGCACGCCCACGCTTCTGTCAACGCGGGCCCTGCAGGCCGCGGCCGCGCCAGCGCCAGCGCTGACCCAGTGGACAGAGCCGCCGGTGTCCGCGCCCCGAGAGAAGCGGCTGATGAGCACCGCACAGCTGCCGTCCGTGACCTCACGGTGTCCGCGTCTTCAGCGAGCTCCGTGGCTGTTCGCTGCGCCTTCGGAGGCTCGCCCACAGGGACGCTGGTGATCGGCACGCGGCGCTGGCTCGAGTGGCCTAGTCGAACGGGGTTAATCTTACAGACAGTCCGAGCCTCGGTGGGCGAGGATCACGTGCTCAGACTCGGAGAAAGGCACGCGCGGCGCGCCGCTCGCCCCAGCCACCCCACGGGTGGGAAGGCCGCCCTACTTCTGCGGTGACGGGGGGGCCGAAGTCCAAGGTGAAACCTCGTGTGGGCTCTCACGGTGGTCTTCGCCGAGGGCCTCTTTCATAAACAGACCTTGACATTATTTATCCAGGGCATCTATACTTTGACTAATGAAACAGCTCTCAGATAAATATGAAGCGGGAAGATCTTCCAAGGTGGCCACAGACCCAAGGCCCAGCCAGGAGCGGGGAAGCGGGTGGGCCGCCCTGACTGGGCAGGGCGGACACCTGGGCCGGGGGTGGGGGTGGGGGTGGGGCAGCAGGATGAGGTCGCGGGTGCAGCCAAGACCCGGAGAGGCGCCCTATCTCCCCTTCCCCCCTCGCTGGACTTGGCCTGTCACAGCCAAGCAGGAGGAGGAGGGGCCAGGGGATGGCCTCATATTTAATTAAACACTCGACCCAAGGTAACTGAGTTTTCCATACAAGATGACTGATAATCTTTGAATTAACAAGTGTAGTTAGTTTGAGTAATCCATTGAAATAGGAATTCGTGAGCTATATTGAGTGCAGTAACCGAAAGATAAAGTTATACATTTTCTGACCAGTGTTTTCTTTATAAATTTCAACATCATCACATTTTTATTGGACCCAACGAGTCTCCGTCTAGGAATTTACTCAAGAGAAATACATGCTCTCACAAATAAGCAAAGGTTTGCATATAAGAATAGTAATTGTAACTTTTCGTTTTATGGTAAAAAGCTGGAGAAAGCCCAAATGGCCATGAGCAGGGATTGCGAGAGTGAATGAGGGAGCGAGCCCGCCGCGGGGCAGCGTTCGGTGGTCACAGGAAGGTGCTCGGGAACTTGAACTTTGAGATGCTTTACTGAAATTTAGTTAAGGTGACTGGGCAGGTTATAACGACAGTATAATAGTTTAGTGACAAGTTCTCACAGCATTTAATGTATCCTTAGTATTTATTATAAGGCGAATTGGTCACTGTTATAAAGGGAACATATAAAACTATTCACATGTAAATTTTTATTACATTTAGGATAAGACTTCTTTCAAATATGTACTGCTTTAAAGAGCCCTTATTTTGAAACATTTACTGCAGCTTGAAAATTTTGTGAACAAAGAGATATAACCTTAGCTAGTTATTGCTTCATTATTTTGAATACTAGAGTGAATGATATTAAGATTTTTTTTACCTCATAGAGTTGCTGTGAGATATCAGTAGGCTTTATATAACTGAATTACAAGTAAATCCCCTAATGTTTGGGGAATTGGGGGTTCTGTTTAATTAAATAGCCCATTTTACTCAGAGTTATCACATAAACCATTCACTGTTTCAACTTTAAAGTGTTTCGACATGAAAAAAAATGAAATGCCATAAAAACAAAGACTGAACTAGACCATAATTTAATTTTGATTTACTTTTATAATCTTAAGAGTGTTTTGGAGTCATGGAAAAACACCATGAGACAGCAACTTGAGAAGTGCGGCCCCCAGACCCAACACCGCGCAGGCTCCTTGAAAGACCCACGGGGCTAATTGGCTAGGACAGCTGACCCAGGACACGCAGACCAGAGCGGCAGGGAGGCAGTCCTTTCAGTGCAGGAGGCTGGAATGCCGGAGACCACGTAGCCATGTGGTTCCCTGCCGAGGGCTCTCTTCCAGGCTTGCAGACGACTACCTCCTCACTACGTCTTTATAGGGTGGAGAGACAGAGACAGAGACAGAGCTAGCACTCTGGTTTCTCTTCCTGCTCTTAGAAGGTCACTAAGCTCAGCATGGAAGTCCCACCCTCATGGCCTTCTCTAAACTTAATGACTTCTCGAAGGCCCCACCTCCAAATACCGTCACATTGGGGGTTAGGGCTTCAATCTATTGGGAGGACACAGTTCCATCCATTGGATCGGCTAACTTTACGAAGGGGAAACTTTAGCCCAGCGGGAGAAGAAATTTACCAGCCTGGAGTCACACAAAGCCATGGCCCGAGCCCAGCTGGGCCCCAAGGCCCCGGTTCCCGGCCAGCGAGCACCCACCGTGCTTTCTCGGGCTCTCCTGGGGCTCATCTCCCTGTTTTCCTTACGATAGTCATTTGTCTACAAGTCACACCGAACCTCCCAGGCTGCACGTTCCCAGAATAGGCAACCCACATCTCTAGCATCTTCTGACTGGCGTCCATACATTAACTATCTGATTCTTCATGCTGAGGTCCTGAATGTTCTCGTCATTATAAATTCAAATATATAGAACTGTATGGCAGTGTTTTAAAGATATATTTTATCCTTATTACTTTTGCCGTACTACAATTTTATATAGCCTTTATCTTCGTTAAATGTGGGGCAATAGCATTTATTATACATTAGATATGTCTGTTCTCCAGGTTGTCGATCACGAGTGCCGTAACTACGAAACAGAACTTTCTCACGTGACTCCCGCTGCGTTATTTTTCCTTAAACTTTGGCCCCTATAGAAGGCATATGGAACATGATAGAGCCATAGACTATGTCTCTTTGGTTTACCCCTTGGACATATGGTTTACATACAAGGAGTTATTTTAATTCACCATATGGGATCCATATTTAAATGTGGAAATGGAGCCTCACGGGAGATGCATCAAAATAGCACATGCAAACATTTACTATTTGTGCCAGTAAGTGGATCTTTAGCAGAAAACTCAGCAACCGCCCCGCGCAGCAGCTGTGACTCAGGGACCCAAAATAGCGGCCCGGGGCGGTGCGGGCCGCAGCCCCACAGAGCCGGCCGGCCGCCCGGCGGGCACAGGTCTGCCTGCGCCCACTCGGATGCCTGGACTGCTCCTCACTGGCAATCAACCTTGGCGATTGTTCTGACCCAGGCCTGCGGGTTCGGGCAAAGCAGCCCACGCAAAACTGTCCTGAGCTAACAGGCGATCGCCCGTCGGGGTGGGGAGGAGGACAGCAAACGGGTCGTCTGTTCCCCAGGACAAGTTTCAGCTCTTAACACAGAATGGTTTTAGTAAGTCTTTGGGTGGCAAGTACGGCTAGAGCAATGTCTTGCACCCTTTAAGAAAAGTGATCAGTTCAGCGACTAGTGCACGTCTGAGACGCCGTGAAAGGCTGCTCCCCGCGCGCAGCACTGTATTTGCGCGGACTCCAGGCCGCCGAGCCCAGCAGCTGTGAGTCTCATCGCTGCCTGCTGGAGGCCAGCTCAGGCCAGGGGGTGGCGTTTCTGCCCTGTGCTGGTGGCGCCGGAGGCCCCAGCTGCTGTCCCTGGGAAGGCGATGCTCAGGAAGCGCCGGCTTAGGGCCCCGCCCCGCCCCGCCCCGAGCCTGCCGTGGGCCGGAGCCTGGCATCCTGGCAGCGTCTTTGCCAGCTGCGACGGTGACAACCTCCATCCTGATTATCTCACAGCGTCCCTGTGAGGCCAACGGTGCAACGTGGCTATGACTACGAGACTTCGGTGACTGAAGCCACACCGTGTGTTGTGGCTTGTGGCGCTACTGGGTATCGCCACGTCACTAGCCCTCAAAGCACCCCGCATGGTGGTTTATTTCTATGTGGACTTGATACACAGACGTGCCCGGCTCAGCGGCTTCCCGCACGTACATGCGGACGCGAGCCTGTGGGGCAGCTCTGTCAGGCTGTGACTCGGAGAGTCACGCCGCTTTCATGTCATGAAGCCACCATTTCAACGTGTCCCCAGGTCTGGAGACGAGAGGTGGGAGAGCTACTGCCTGCTATTAACTGCTTCAGCCGAGCGGTGCCCCGAGGGAGCCCACGGGCTATCCGCCGGCCGCCCTGCAAGGGGGCAGAGGTGTGGGGGCATTTGGATGCTGGGGGCCCAGCCGGCAGTCCGGCCACAGGAAAACGAGGTACTGAGGTTCAGAGACACCAGGTGAGTCACCTCGGCCACACAGCCTCTCAGTAGTGACACTCTGCTCTCTTCCGAAGCGTTTTGATTTGGGACCTTTACCCTAACCACGTTCTTTGTCAGCGTTTCGATGATCCGGTACCATGCAGGAGCGAGCCACATTAGGGCCACTAAAGGGTTGTGTTTATAATTCTTCCTTAATTAATGAACTCATATGATGAGAAAAGATTTATTTTTTAAGGTTCTTCTTTAACAACATAAAGAAAACCTGCGCACTGATTTATTTCATAAATTTGGGAGATTAATATTCAAATTACTGAGACACTTTACTCGCAGATAAATTATTTCAAATAAGAAAATGTAAATAAACATTTCAAAATTAACTGGATATTTTGGAAAAACACATACGTATTTTTTGAAGTAAAAGGAATAAATGCTCATCTTGGATGTGTCTAAAAATATTTTTAAAAGAAAGAAATCTTAATTTTGGTGCTTTTGTATGCAAATTTAATAAATTAGGAATCCAAGAGTTTGGTTAAAATATTTTCTTCACTGTGTTCCAGGAAAGTGCATATCAGAAAGTGGGTAAGAAAGGCCCGTGTTATTAAAATAGCAAAATAAATCAGCCATAAATACTGTAATGTAATTAAACTTGTAAACGGAACAATAGATAAGTCATCCACAGCCATCACTGAAATGCGTAATGTGCTCCTAGAACACAGCAGATGGCTTAATAACTGGGTGTTGCATATGGTAAACGCCGGTTTGTCATATTTGCACTCTTATTTATGGCTTCTCAAAACCTATGAGAACAGCGGGATTAAGCCAACAGACTCTAACAGGAAAAATGAGCTATTATTATGTTAGCTTGTCAGATAGCCACGGGCAGGTAGAATTGTACGCCAGACCAAGAATGCTAATTTTGCTGCAATAACGGGCTACCTCCAAAAGCAGCGTGGCTTCCCTCACACTTCCCGGGCTCTGCTCGGAGTGCTTTCCGCACGGCAGTCCGCCAGCCCTCACGGTGTGTGGGCAGGTGCTGCTGCTCGTGCCTTCGGTCCACAAATGGAAAGCCTGGTGCTTAGAACCGTGAACCACGTGCAGGAGATCACACGGGTCAGCTGGGGCAGCGCGCAGCCCTGACCCTGAGGCCCTGTGGCCTCAGGGCCCACGCTCTTCTCGGCCCCGCCCCACCCCTCTGCCTCTGGAGCTGCAGCTCCCAAGCGGTGGTGCCGCTGGGCCTGGAGCCCGGTGCGGTGTGTTGGATTAGTAAGTAGTGTCTCTGCAGACCAACAGAGCTGACGGTGGCACGGTGGGAAATTGGTGACTTCTGGATGGTCAGCCACAATCAATCTGGCCCGATGAGGCTCACGAAGTCCGTTTGTTTTTCACTTTCACATAAAAGGCATTAAAGTGTTTCTGTCTCTTTACAGAAGAGATTAGACAACAACAAAGAAAGGGCGAGGCTACTCCCTAATGCCTACCAAGCCCCCACGACATACTGTACCTCCTCCTTAAAATGGGGATCTTGGTTCCCACTAATGAGGGAGACACTATTTTCAAATTATTACTTGATGTCTTGTGAAATCCATAAAAAGCACTACTACATTGATTTTAGACTCCTGTCAAAAGCATTGTCTACTATATCATTTCCCAGTCCCTATGCAAGTTTCCACGTTAGCAAGAAAGCTGCTTTGTGGAATTTATTTCCAGGAAGGTCTTCTTCTCCCCTGAGAAACCACGTGCCCTGTCTCAGTACCAGGCTTTATTTTTACCCTGGTGGCCGGAAGCTCAGCCCAGTGTGGATGCCCTATGAAGGCCATGGTCAGCATCTGTCAGAGGCCCCAGGCTTCTCCTACCTTCCCTTCCCACTGAGAGCACAGCCAGACATGTTGTCCAGCATCCCTTGCAGCTACATTACTAACTCTAATCAATGACATGCAGGCTGAAGTGCCATGTGCTATATTAGTCCTGGCCACCCACTGCTGATCCTTCTCTTTCCAAACTGCCTACTGATGCAGTGTCTGTGGCTATCGTGGAGGGATTCACTGAAGAGAGCGGAGCCTCTTTCAACTTGCCCTCCCACTCTCCTGCCAACAGTTACATCTTACACGGGCAAGAAATAAACTTCTAATGCACGGAGCCCCCGCAGCTCAGAGTTTATTAGTGACTGTGAAAGAAATTCATAATAGGTGCGATGTGTTTCTTTTTCTCCTCTTCCTGTTGCATCTTTGTAAGTAAGACATTGGGTGTTTTTATAACAAAAATTACAGCAGGGTGGTCTCTGCTTCACATGGACACCCAGGATCCCAGGAATGAAAAGATTCTCTTAGATTCAACCTGGCAACAAGAAGCCAATTGAGATGGGGCTTCCCCTTCAACCAGAAGTTTTCCTCTAGCTCAGTGCAGCCAATATTTGTCTGCAAGAGAAGCACATAGGAGAACGAGGAGAACTCTGTCTCAGAAAAGCCTCGTTTGGCAATGAGAACATGGAATTGACTGGAAGCAAATCAATCAGTTGCCTGGTAAGATGTGGAAGGTACTGTATTTTCCAAAATCCCACAAAATTAGACTAAAATAAAATAGGTTTGGCTTCTTGAGGCTTAAGATGGGCAGAAAGCACATGTGGAAGTTGACTGGTCCCCTGGAAGGGTGCTCTCATCACCCAGTCAGATGAGGCCAACAGTCAGAGTAAAGGGGAAAGCCCACCAGGGGAAGAGTCAGAGGTCACAGACCATGGTGACGATCAGCCTGGCCCCCGCAACAGCAAGACAAGGGTGGAACTCAGAAGCAGACCCACCACCGGGGCGGACGCACACATATGACCCTGCCTACTTCTTGCAGGCGGCTGATTCCAGCCACCATATGACCCTGTGGGGTGACTGGGCGGTGTCTCTGCTGTCCCCTTCCCTGAAAGGGTGAGATCGAGAGGAGCCCGTCGGTGCCTCCCCATTTGACACTGTGTGTGCGCATGTGTGCGCCGAGCTAGGGCAGGTGATGCTTGGCCCTTTTGGTCTTGGGTGGCCGACCCGCGAGGAGCTGTGCTGAGTCCTTACGGCGCCGGGCGGAGGTGCGTCACCCACAGGCCTCAGGTTAAGCTACGGGCAGAAGCTCGGGGTGGGGGCAGGAACACACTCGTTTGTTCTACGTGTGGGATGAAGAGGAGGCCGGGTTTTGATGATCGGCTGGGCAAAGACTGGCTGGCTGTTGGCCAGGCCCGTTCCATTTTCTTATCCTCTGAAACGGCGTTGGGCCTTCTTCCCAGCATTAGTTGCACTTGGCTGTGGTCGCAAGGCTGAGTTTAGCAAAGCCAGCGATGCTGATACTCCCAGGCCAGTCCTGAAACTTCCTGGGCGACCCTGCTCTCCTGTCCCCTGCCCGTTGACCAGAAGTTCACACTCAGCGACCTCCCGGAAGGTGTGGAAGGTGGGGAGGCTGTCAGCCTAGGCCTCGAGTAACTGCCTGGAGTAGGTGCCCACTCCTGCCCCAAATGACCTCCACTGGAGACAGAAGCAGACTTCTGTTGAGTTTACACACTGAGATTCCGGTGTGCCTTTCCAATAGCAGCTGACATTATCTTGTTCCGTTTCCTTATTTCAAATTAACTATAATTTTTAATAATATATTTTAAAATTTCTTGGGGCCCTGGGTGGGTAGCTCAGTTGGTTAGAGCATCACCCTGATTCACCAAGGTTGGAGGTTCAATCCCTCGTCAGGGCACCTACAAGAAGTAACCAATGAACACATCAATATGCGGAACAACAACAAATCGACATTCATTCTCTCTCATATATATATATTTATTAATTATATATCTCATATATAATAAAATATTCAAGTAAAGTGGATGTCGGTAAATACATGAAACCCAGGAGATAGTCTAATTCACTTCCATGAACTTAGGAAATCCAGTTCTTGCCATTTTGGTGACTGAAGAGAAGTGAGACAGGGCGAGCGTTACAGCGCAGCTGTCTTCTTTTGAAAGCCACCTGCTTCCTGGGGAGAACCGTTTTGATGGTCCCAGGTTCGCCAGAGGGGCAACGACTTTTATAACACGCAATGTCGGACAGACTCTTCTAAGTGAGGTGCTATTGTGATTATTAATTTTTTCTTTCAATTTATTTTGTATTGGTTTCAGGTGCATGGCTTCGTAGTCAGACGATCGCGAACTTCCCACAGCGCCCCCTTGTCATTGCCAGTGCCCCCGCCGACGCCACGCAGTTACTGCAGCGTTACGGACTGTCCCCTGTGACCGTGAATTTCTAAAGCTTGGTATGACAAGGCCAGTCCTGCACAGTTAGGCTGAAGAGCTCTCAGTGGTCAATACTCCATGTCCTCTGACTGGAGGAATTGTATTTTCTGGGGGTTTGGGAGGTTTTTTTTTTTTGTTTTTGTTTTTGTTTTGATTTCTCAACATGGACCTCACTACGCGACGAGTAAACCCCCCTGTTCAGGGGCGGCCTGCAGCCTCCGGGCCGGGGGGCGGCAGCCCCGCTCGTCCACAGAGTCAGGTGCCGCCCACCTTCCTTTCGATGGCCCCGTGCTGCCCGGATCCCAGGCACTGAGATGAGAGGTGCACTTCCTCCTTTACTTTTTAATTTTTGTTAGTTTCATTAGTCTTCTTTTTCAGTTTTAAGGCTTGTGCCATTTAAGTTCTGCTCTATTACTACAATTAAATCCTCGATTCTTTGCATGTAGCTTAACTTGAAAAACTCAAGAATCTGCAACATTATGATTTGAAATTATATCACCTTACAATCAGCAGTGTAGTTAGAAACCTGCAAAGGGAAATGAGAGGGGGCAGAAAGAGATGCTGTTGGGAGTCAGGCACCTGGAAGAGGGCTAGTGACGAGGCTCACGTCCCGGCCCCGGCATGGCGCCCCCAGCGTTCTCCAGTTTCCGAGAGCCTCCGATGTGGGAGTGGAGGCCACGTGGGAAGACAGCCAGGGGCTACGAGGTCGCCAAAACCAGGGGAAGTCTCCAGATAGAGGGAATGATAAAGACTCAAATGTTACAGGGGGCTGACGAAGAAGAGGACTGTAACGGTTTCCACTGGTTACCTATAGGCTATTATGGGCTATCGGGGCCTTGGCAAGAGCAGGTGTGTTACAAGCATCATGGCAGGGGTGGCATCACGGACGAGCCAGGTGTTAGTGCTCCGATGAGAATGTATTGATGGAATGAAGCCCAAGAAGATAGACACATCTCTAAACGCACGGATGCCAAAATAAAAGAGACATTGTTTGATTGCAAGGTAGTCGAATCTATACTTTTTTTGTTTGTAATTTCTTGCTTCAGCATATGATAGGAGCATTCAGTTATATTTTCTACTAGTTCACACATAATTTCCTATTTAAAGATTTTATTTCCATCTGTTATGTATTTTCATATGCAGCATTGTACGAGGCTCTCATTTGAACTTGTTCTAAACGGCCCGTTTTACCAATAACCCATATCTCTGCTAAGCTGGAACGTCACCTTTATCACACAATCAATTTTTATTTTGGAGGGCCGCTTTTCAGATCTCTCTTCTGTTCCTTTAATCTCTCTGTTACCGAGTCAAAACCTCGTTTAATTAAAGCCCAATATTGGAGGACGGTTTCGAATCAGAAGGCCCAAGAAGCTAAGGACAACAGTCTTTGCTCCGATCTTCGGAGCCTGCCTTTGTCCTGCTTCTGCGGGTTAGAAACACTCATTATCTGAAAGGCGAGCCCCCACTCTCCCTCCTGGCCGCCTTCAATCTCTCTGTTGTTATCGTCATCGCTTTATGTTTTCTGCCTGTTCTGGGAAAGCGCCTCGCAATCTCCTTCCAACAACGGCAATTTCTGCAAGGTCACCTCAGCCTCCTGATGCCAGCGACGCTGCTCTCACCTGTACTCGCCACGTGTCTGGCCTCACCTGTTAGTGCGCACCTCCGGCTTGCGACCTCACGTCCTCTACACTGTGTGTTTGTTTTTATACACTTTTAAAATTCTGCTGGGAACATAAAGCTGATTTTTTAATATTACTGTTTCCTTTATGAAAAGCTTTTGTAATATATTTCCCTCTAAATTATAAATGCAAAATAGAACTTTTTAAGGCACAAAACCTTTTCTTCAACCCTCTTTTTCCTCTCCATGCTTACCTTTGTGGCAGATGTTCTCTCTCATCACGTTTTACTTAAAAATGGGGCCGTGGATTCTTTATTAGTTCATGCCACAGGGCTACTGTGGAAATCCTCGTGTCCAGTGGAAATCGAACCTGACCACAGTTGCAGCCTCTCCCAGGAATGGCAGCTCTGGACAGTTACTCGGGGCAACCTGCTCGTCTGCCCAGCAGTCTCCTTCATCCCCCAAAGGAAGGCGACCTGTCCTGTAAGGCTCCACTTCTTGCTAGAACCTTCCTTTGCCCGCCCCTTCTGCTACAGAAATGTTCCACCGTGTGCAGTGCAGCCCCTCGGGGCTCCTTGCCGTTGGATGGGATACTGCTTGATTCATGAGT
>PVJD01004341.1:95636-139560 GCA_004026545.1 Mormoops blainvillei | reverse complement strand
CAAAAGAAACTTTGCAGGCGAGATGAAACTGGCAAGAAGTATTCAAAATGGTGAAAAGCAAGGACCTACATCCAGCAAAGCTGTCATTTAGAATGGAAGGGCAGATAAAGCCCTTCCCAGACAAGGTAAAGCTACAGGAGTTCATCATCACCAAGCCATTATTACATGAAATGTTAAAGGGACTTATCTAACAAAAAGAAGATCAAAGCAATGAACAACAAAATGGCAAAAACGCCTATCTATCAACAATTGAATCTAAAAATCAAGCAAACAAGAAGAGCAGAGACAGAATCATGAAGATGGAGAGCATTTTCATGGTTGCCACATGGGAGGGAAATTTGGGGGAATAGGTGAAGAGGTGAGGGGATTAAGAAGCACACATTGGTTGTTACAGAATAGCCATGGGATGTAAAGTACAGTATAGGAAATGGAGTAGCCAAAGAACTTACACGCATGACCCATAGACATGAACAATGGTGGGGGGATCGCCTGAGGGACTGGGGGGGTGCTGGGTGGAGAGGGAGCAAAGGGGGAAAAATCAGGACAGCTGTAATAGCATAGTCAATAAAATATAATTTAAAAAGAGAAAAAAAGAAAGCATGAGTAAAGTCAGGAACCCTTCTCCCAGATTTAAAAAAAAAGTGTCTGCTGTTTTTAGACTCAAATGCTACTTTTGTCGCTTTGCTTTGAATTCTTCAGTGGCATCTTAACCAAGTTCTGCATAGATTAAGATCAAGCATTCTACAGTTTAGAATGCTCTATAATTGCTGAATAAGCCCCTATGTTTTTTAAAAACAAAAAATGGTTCACATGTAAAAAAAGGTTAAGTAGGTTAACCTTTCAAAATTTGGTTTACCTTTGACACATAGATTGGACTTAATATCTACTTCTGCAGTGTTAACAGCAAAACATTTAAAATATTACTTAAGATTCCACCATATTTATGGAAGAATGTCAGAGGAAACATATATCCCAATGTTAATAATTTTGTGTCATTGTCAATCATATAGTCAAAAAAGCAAATGTAGAAATTGATCACAGAGACTGACATTACTCTCGCAAAGACAGTTTCTAGTTTTTTGTTTTGTTTTGTTTTCTTTTCTTTTCTGCCCAAACAAATGCAGTAGCAGAAACAGGAACGATATGTCGCTCTGCCCTTGGACTTTATGATGTTGTCTCCCCTGAACTTTTCTTTTTACTTCATTAATAGAAAGTCCAGGAAGGTTGTTGTCTCTTTTCTCAAATTTACAAGCTTCATATACCGGGTTTGTTTGATCTATTATTATTGAGATGATGATGTCAGTTTTCCAAAATTTAAGAAACATGCACTGCCAACTGTAGCAGCAGCCCCTAGTAATGAAATGCACTCATAGAAAAGTTACCTAAGGTATAAACATGCGAGAGGAGAGCCAAGTCTCCCTGCGAACATAAAATGATGTTATTTTCTGTTCAGCCGTTCACGTTACTGCTGTTCATGCTAATTAATTAAAGGAGCTGTTGCTGTAATGTGCAAACAGGGAGTGTGAAAAACTGAGGGGGCTTTCAGGTCTCCAAGTGAAGTTAAGTCAATCTGGACACAGGCAAACAAATGTAATGAAATCACCTGTCAGTGCTAAGCTTGCAAAAACTGTGAAGTGTGACTAGGGAGTAAAAGGATTATAATTAGATTTCCAATTGGATAATAACTAAATGGCAGAACACAGTAAAGAGAAAATATGACTTCGTTAGCTAATGGTACTGCTGTTCAGTTTGAGTTTTTATCAGCGCATTTGTAGTTGTGCTAATTTAATGTGCTTTTATCAGCAAAAATGCTCTACGCAAATGGTACTTGAATGTCATTTGCAAAAATCACTGCTCTGAAGGTGCACTTAATGACACCGAGTATGTTTATTTTCTGCGAAGCGGAGACTGGTCGGTAAGATGGTTGATGTACTTGTCTTCCAGGTCCCCAGCTGAGTTATGGGAATCCAGGCGGAAAAATATTACTGTGCAGGGTCCGGCACAAATAATGCCCCTTTTTCATTACAGAATCTTTTATTATGAAATGATAAGCATGTCATTCTGTGACATAACACTGTCACACTCAACCACACCACAGGACATTTTAGAGGAAATGTTCACATTAAAACTATCAATTATTACACCCGTATCATTACCCTGCCAACCCCACTCAAGCAGGCGTGGCTTCTGCTGGAGCCTGTATGTTGCACCAAACCCTTCACCTCCAGCCATAGTGGAGAATGATGAACACATACAAAGTGAGTATGTATTCGTTGTTTGATCACCTTCAAATATTCAGGAAGAACTGCTACCGTAGGCTGCTACAATACAAAACATACGGAAACCCTTTCATCAGACGGTGTTCTATACACGCCACCATGTCTATCAAACAACATCCAAAGCATGAAAGGCATGAGCTATCTAAGCTAATTAGAATTCAAATACATGTTTGAATCCTACGAGTGGAAATTATCATAAAATTTTATTTAACTTTATTTCTTCTCAGGCTGGCCAACCAACATTCTTCTGAGTCCTCTTTCAACTCTCTTAAGGAGATGTCACAGTGCAACTAATTGAATTTCAAAGGGAAAGCACTAGGTGAATGATAGGCTTCTACCTGGCAGAGGGATTGACAACGGAAGAGGAAAGACTTCACTTGTGCTTGAATTGTTTGCTGTGACGGAGAGGCATTTTGGAAATGGCACCGGATCGTAGTGCATGAACTGATCCCCTTAAACAATGTTAGGAAATAATCTTCCTATTTAAAAAAATGGGTAGGTGAGGGAAGTGAGAAAGATGAAAAGAGTGTTAAAATAAGTCATGGAAGAAAAGAAAAGCTATAACAGGCAGGACTAAAAACATTAGGATGAACGAAAAAATAACAGTTAACCTTGCATTTTATGTTTTCCAAGTACGATACATTTTCTGAAATTCATAGATACACATAAACATAGTCTTTAAATTCTGAGCATGTTAAATAATAAGTAATATTGGGATTTTTCAGGTAATTATTTACGTTGATTTGGTGGATT
Organism: Mormoops blainvillei; assembly: GCA_004026545.1. Lineage (NCBI taxonomy): Eukaryota > Metazoa > Chordata > Mammalia > Chiroptera > Mormoopidae > Mormoops > Mormoops blainvillei. Next base: position 136,528 of record PVJD01004341.1, on the reverse strand, counting down.
ATACTTAAGATGAGTTCTAATACTCCTTTCTGAAAGCAACATCCCTGGCTAATGGAATAAATCATTTTTGGTTAAAAATTTTATTTTATGTATTAAATTGTGATTCTGTTGAAATATTAACACATGGCATTCATTCTATAAGTCAATGATAGGAAACTTTATTACTTATACTGCCCAAATTCTGTCCTAAGAGAGGTAAAAATGTGTGCCTTTCCATTTTTATCATGTTTTTCAAGAATATTATTTAATATAATCTAAAAAGTGGCTGTTTAGGAGAGAATTTTTACTCCGCCAAAGATTTACAACATTAACCGCAAATAACTGACAATTTCATTTGTAGTTTGAAATAACAATAATAAAAGTTAACTCCCTAGCTTTAAAATAAGTTCCATCTTCATCCTTTTAAAGGTATATCTAATTTATTTATGTTTGGCCAACAAAAACTAGTAGAACTTCTTCAAATTATGTTTAGTAAAAACAAATATTAAATGTGTCTTCCCTTAACCTGAAGTTAATATGGAAAAACTGATTTATACAGGCTTTATTAAAATAAAAAAATGTGTAAAATGGAGTGCGAATGTATCTTTTGCTTTTATCACATAATTGACTTCTCATGAATAAAATAGCCCTTGTTTTTTGCATGAGAACGAAATACCTTTAGGATAGTTCAAAAGTTTATATTTAGCTCAGTGTGTAAAGGCATCATATAAGTTAAACACAGTGCTGAATGGGGCGTATAGAATAAAGGATACTAAAGACACAACCTGTTGATTGTATGTTTGGTTTAGCCCTTCCAGTTCCAAAGCTGACCTTCCCGCCCAAAGGAGGGGCCCAATCAAGCGCAATGCCCCTTAAAGACTAGGTTTATATTTGCATGTCACAGGTTCAGAAGGGATCAATTGATTCCGGCTTATTCAACCCTGCCCTGGCCCTGATACATGGCGGCGGCAACCTCAAGCAGTGGTAGCCCACAACGACTGGAGTTTTCTTCATGAAGTCCGCTGCCGTGAACTGAGAGGACAAACACGGAGTCCAATCCAAATTGGCTTTGCTCACATAACACACAACCTTCAAATTCAGGGAGGAAAGCGGACAAGCAAAGGTGGGATAAGAGACACCAAGAGCTTTCTAGAATGAGCTAAACATGCATGCTTTCACACCTAGCGATGCACCTCGTTAATGCATTAGTTGTGTCTAGCCAGCTGCAGCGGAATCCGGCGTTCTCAGAAGATCCATGAGCTCGGGCACTCCTGGCTTCATGCAGATAACGTGTTAAACTACAGGAATGAGGGTTCCTGAATTTTGTGAAGTTGTCACATAAAACGAGGACTCTCAAATGAACCCAAATAGCTCTTTTGGTCACGACCGGTTCTGCTGCCTTCAGTTGCAACGTATCCATCGGTCTTCTTCCTTCTTGAAAGTTAGGAAGTCATTTCTTCATGGAGATGCCTTTTTTTATTAGAGTGTGACATACTTTCACAATAAATGTCAAAATAAATATAATCAGCATACAAAGCACTGGAAAACTGCCTCAGAACCACACTGGAAAAACTCCAGTAGTCAAAATATTTTAGGTGCTTTTGCACAGCAGTGAGATTCTATATTGATGGGTGTCATCTATTTTCTTACTAGTAAATATTTTTAAAGATATTTAAAGGATCTAAGCATTTATGGGACTCCTACAAATCATAAATAACAAGTTGTGTTCTTTTGTCCATTTTTGGTGGTTTCTAAAATTCTCTAAATTTAGCACTGAGATTTAAAGGTTGACAAAAATGCTGTCTATTACATTTTAAAATAATCAATAGGTTATGATTGTCATACCTGTGGCTTTTGAAAACATTAGTGAGGTTTTTTAAAGCATATTACTTCTAATAGGTAAATTATATTAACATTTGTGCATTGTTAGAATATGCCCAACATATAAAAGTACATCCTTTTAACAGCTAAACATGTAATGAGTTTGTGCACGTTATATATATAATATTATTACTCTATGTGCATACTTGCATGTGTGTGTATATGAGGGTGTAAATAATCTTTAAAAAGCAATACAGACTTCTTCCTCTGTCATAAAGTAAGAAGAGTTAAACTTATTTTACTCACATGAGGAATAAGAACATAGGAGCTCACCCCCCCCCCCCCAGGGGTGACATATTAAGCACTTATAGACAAATGCGCTGTTGACAGTACCTTGCATAGCAGTACTATCATGAGTGGTCCCATTGTTTTCTATTTCAATATCCGGAATCCCAGTATCTGGAAAAAGTGACATTCACAATTAAGGTACAATTCTGTTTTCTTCTGATTCCATTTAAAGGGAAAATGATTAGTAAGCCCATGCAAAACCTCAGGTGGCCTTTTTGTTTTTATATGCCTATTTGTTTTTTATATTAGGACGGAGGGTTAGAAGCTGTAGGTGAATTCCATAATTGGGCATATATTTTTAGGTCTATAGTAAATACTTCTTTATTCATTTCATTCTCTAGAGAGAAATCTCAGGAAAATAACCTGTCCATAAAAGTCCTCGCAGACTATCAGGTAACACGCTTTCACTGTGGAATAAAAAAAAAGAGAAGTGCGGTTATATAAGTGGAAGTGCTCCACCCTGATGCTGTATTTCTCACTTGTAAAATGTTATATATAATGAGATTCTCTCTGTGCTAAGCACACGTGAACCCCACGACACAGGTCACAGCTTGTGGTCTTTATGCGCTATATGCTCTAGGCTAAAGGGGGTACGTGAATTGCTTTAAAAAAAAAAACTTGCGGAAAGGAAACAACGGGTTGGGTTCTTATTTTCAACTTTAATACGAAATGTGATTATCTAAAATGTATACATGTGTGTGCGGTCCAGTTTATACGGGCATTTCTGTGTAGACATATTTGTTTAGACACCCTTGGGTAATGTGGTAACAGATGCCAGTGTCGCCTGGTGCCATCAAGGATGAACATGAGAAGGAAATTATCTGAGTACAAGGTGCACCTCATGCTGCAGAAACAGCTGTTTTTGCTCTATAATAGAGAGCACTGGAGCTGGAGAGAACACTTACGTGTGGGTTTCAGATATAAATATAAAAAAGGTCAAGCTGCCTCAGAATTACTAGTTCAGAGCCTCAAATCATACGAATGCATAGGACATTTGTCCCAGTGCTGGTCGGAAATGTTATTTTTCAAACCGTAAGGAAGGAAGGATGCTGCTTTCCACTGTCTAACATGTTACATTGTATGAAATATTAGTGTACTGATATTTACTCCCTCTCTTCTTTGCCTCAGTGACTGATGGTGAGCAGAATGGTCCGCGATAGTCACAGGAAGAAGGGACTTGAACTTTCGGAAAGCAAAGGATAGGGTTGAACATTTGTAAAGAAATCCTTTCTTCATTCCTACTACAGAACACTGGAGCACCCGCCTTTGAGTCCATGTGTGTGGAATACGTGTGTGTGGGGTATGTGTGCCTATGTACCTATGGACGGAAAACCCTTAGGCTCTTCCTTGTGACACACACATAGCAGTTAAACAGGTGAGCTGTCCCTGTGCTATGAAAGAAGAACTGGAATATTCTATGAGATAAAACAACGTTTCAGAGTTCCACAATTAAAAATGGAAACAGAGAAGCTTGTAAAGAAGAGATTCCTCGACAAGCACCTCTTCTCAAAAGATCTCCAGGGATTTACTTAGAACATTTTCTTTCAGCCAGGTGCTCCTTAGATCCTCAACCCCAACGTAATCTACATTCACTAAAGGAGGCCGCGCTGTCCAGCTCATTACAACAGATAAGTAGCCCTGGTCAGCACAGCTTGGCTGGTTGGGTGTTGTCCTGCAAAGTGACAGGTCACCGGCTCCATTCCACGTCAGGGCTCGTGCCTGGGTTGCGGGTTCCATTTCCACTGGGGCGCACGCGACACATAGTCAATCAATGTTTCTCTCCCTCTCTTTCTCCCTCCCTTCCCCTCTCTTTAAAAATAAAATCTTCAAAAAAAAAATAGAGCACACTAAACGTCAGCATATTTTAATATGAATGGACCTATAACACTCACATTTCACACACAGGGAGGTTATTAGTACTACTTTTTTACTGCAAAAACCAGCAGGATTTCTTCTTATTCGGAAACTATTTATCTTCCAGAATAAAGATTATTTTGACAGATTTAATTAATGGCCTAAATTGCTTAGCTTCAAACTGATTTTTTAATTATTCCCGGACAAAGCCTCTTTCCTCCCCCACCCCCACCCCCGTTGTTTAAATCGGGTTTTCCTTTCCTTTCCTTCGGGGTGCGAGTCCAAAGCAGACATTACCTTTCAACATCCTCAGGCCGCACTCATTAGAAGCGCCTTGCTTAAGCGCGTGCTCCACTTGCTCCCGTCGCTTTGATTCAAATTCCAAAGCTTCCTGAAGTTTTCTCTTGGCTTTCTTCTCCTTCTTCAGACGCTTTTGCATGGTAGCTAAAATGTGAAAGGTAAATGGTTGGCAAGAGTTTGGTCAATGACAGAAGAGTCGCCAGTTGTGACGGGTTATAAACCGCAGGTACTGATACAGAGAAAGAGGGAGCTATAAATGTATCGGTGGAAACATGATTAGCTTGTTTTGGTTCCAATTGCCATTAGCGCAAGGGAAGAGCTCCATCGTAAAACCGACTTCTTTCTGCTTTGGCCTTTCCAGTGTGCACTCTTTCATGTGCACTCATTTGTGTGGTGATGGTAGCAGCGGTGAAAAATTGTTCTCTATTTTGACTAACAACATGCATTTAATGATGACATTAAGTATTTTATAAATGTCTTAAGGGAGATATTATTCATCAAGATATTGCTACTCATATTTTAAAATATAAAAAAAGAGCAAATATCAATTGGGTTGCAAAACGTGGTATGTCTTTTAAAAGTTACAGTTTCAAGTGTATTCCTCTGAGATGTTACTGATTATAAGGGTATCTATCTATCTATCTATCTATCTATCTATCTATCTATCTATCTATGCATCCAACCATCCATCCATTTTGAAGAGAATAACTTTCCGCAATGATTAAGTAACCTGTAATAAAAAGGTAACAAAGAGCTAAGGGACCACCAAACCTCAACTCGCAAGGTGTGAAGAAAAGATCATTTGATGTGAATCCCGAGAAGGGCTATATCTGCTGAGATGGACTGCACGTGATCAACCAAAGGACATCTTATGGTCAATAAACGCCTGGCAGCCATTTACTGACAGGGGCTCCTGGCATGCTCTATGCTAGGAAACACCTCAGACTCAACTCCCGGCTTCCCGCACTATGATGGCTTACGCCATCTGAGGTAACCACTGCAGGGAAACCCTGATTTGGTTTTTCTACTAACAGACTGAGAACTGCACAATTGGGATACCTCATTTACCAAAAAATGGGCCTAACTGAGAGCCCAGGAGGGAACTTTCCCTACAAATTTTAGCCTCCCCTTTGTCTCTGTGGAACGCAAGTTGCTATGTGAATCTGTGTCTCACGGGCTACAGCGCCTTTTGCTATAATCGATTCTTTTCATATTCTTATTACAGTCTGAAATTACCATTGGTTTACTGTATCTTAATTAGAAAGTTCCACTGCCTTAATGTATGATTGTTTCTAAACTCTGAAACTTTCAAATCTGTGATAATTTCTCAAATCGAATCATTGGGCTCCAGCAATGTACTCATTCATAGCAAGGTTCTCAGCACATTGACCTTTACGTTCTTCATAAATCAGTTTTGAAAGATTAAGATATTGACATTATAGCAATAGAAAAACTTCCAGGGAACATGAAGGAAAATTATAAATTATATGACATTTGAAATGTTGAAAGTGTTCACATAAAATTAATATATTATGATTGAACTGAATATGATGATAATTTGGGTTTCAATTGTATTTATCTCACAGTTTAATGTCTTTTCATAGAAATGACCTTCAGCAACTTGAAGACAGTCAGTGACCCAGGTAAATTTATGTTCACTTGAGATAGAAATTCAGAGGCCTTAGGTAATAACAAAATGGAAATCTTGGAACAAAGACACTGAGATGGTAACATGGTTTCTTTTATTTCTGATGAAAGACTGTAAGTCAGGTTAAACATAAAAATATTTTTCTATTGGAATTATACTTAATTATCATCATTCCAATAGAGAGCATTTAACACATTATTCAACTCAGAAATCTAAATTTCTTCAAATTGATGTATATCTTAATGTCCTTATAAGACAAAATTTTACTTCCAGTTAAATTATCAATTCAAAAATATTCTATATGTTGATTCTCTTGAAATGCATAATTCCATATATTGTAAACAGTTTCACAGTATATTACATTTAAGGTTATATAAACTAATAATAATAACTATCATTTATTTGGGACCTACCCTATACTAAGCATTTATCTGGCACTATGTCTCCTTTAAGCCTTACAATGAATTGGCGAAGAAAATACTATTATCTCCATTTTTTTGTTGAGAAAACTGTATTGAGTTCTTGAGAGGTCAAGTAATTTACTCAAGATTATACAGCCAGTAATTCTCATAGCCTGAGGGCCAAAGATCACATAGTTAGTTGTTTCAAATCCTGGGGACCATATAGTTGGTCAAAGGCCAAAACAAGTAACCTCCAAGTTCTATTTTAGCTCTATCGGTCCATGATTCTAAGTGTTTAATCTGCAAAGAATATTATGTTGTATGTACAGGGTAGGCGGTAGTAAGTTTACAGTTGTCAGTATGCTAAATACTAAGTTTATTCTTGTATTATGATTTGTTTATTAATTATTGTAGTATTTATTTGTATTAATAGTGTTATTAACATTATTCTTATTTTGCATCCTTACTAATGATTTATCTTTTAGGTAATGATGGCTGATAATTTAACAGACTTTTGCCCACCCCTTTATGTTTCTGTTTAAGTCAAGTAACACATTCTGGCTTACAACTGAAAGGCATTTCAGTGAAATATTTACTTTGGCTGTGAAACACAGCATCCTTTACTTAGAGAAAAAAGTCATAAGGATTCACACTATATATTTACAATTTTCTATATGTTCTTTATATATGTATCTATATAGTTACTATTATTTCTACATGCTTGGAGAAATGTCACTTCGTAACCATAATATCAACGTTCCCCCTCTTTCTTTTCAATCAGGCGACTTCAGGTAAAGAGTTTGCCCTTTGTCATAAAAAGCTGGGTGCAGTGGATATGAGATATGTAGGAAACCAGAAAGGAATTTAAGTGATCATCCAGTTCAACTATTGTAATAAATGAGTATACTGTGATTCAAACAGATGAAACATTTCCTCTAAATTAATGAGGATAATAGTTTCCTACAATTATGTTAGTCATTAGATGTAAAATGTTAAAAAAAAAAGTATGTAGCCCATACCCGACATCTGAGACACATTAGCTAGTAGCCATAGTAACAGTGATAGTAGTATTTTTACTATATTTTCATAAATGCTAAATGTATTCAATACAAATACTTTAGAGTAAATTTGATACTAGACGATATGACATCTACCATGTCTAGGACTTTTTAAAAGACAACAGATGAGATGGCGAGTGTAAATACAGACCTGGATGGTCTATGACAAGTTAGTAAAGAGAAATCAGTTAGAAGCCAATTTTACTACATACAGTAGATTTTCCTAAGTCGATTTGAGGATGTTAATGATACTTAACATATGATTAGTTGGTTCTTTACTATAAAAATTTTCCCTACTAAAGGAGTGTGTTTTTATGATACTAAACATAATAGTCTATTTTGAATACCAAATACTAGAAGTAAGCTAATTTCTCCAAACTTTAAAAAGACAATGTAGCCTAGAAGTATTTAACGCCTTTGGTAAGATAAAAACATGATCTTTAATTTTTTTAAATGGAATGACCGATTTTCCATTTTAAACTAGACTAACGATTCCTAGTCCCTAAAGAAAATAGTAAGCCTTCATTTACTTGACATAAATTTCAGAATATAATGTGCTACTTTGGAATAATAGACAGTGGATTTAAGTCAACTAGAGTCATCTTCCTTACTTAGGGAGGGACTGTCTAGGTTGTAAATTTTCTCTCCCTTTCTTTGCCTCCCCTTCTCACTCTTGAACTCTTTTACTTAATATTCGCTTTGTGATCCATCCATTGAGGAGTAAGCAGAGAAGGGAGAAAGGCTGAAACTCACAGCAGCACTTTTGCTGTTGTTTAGTATTTTGTAGTAAATATGAAAATGAGGTGGAAATTATGGCAAAAGCGAAGTTTTTCATTTTCCCTGGTTTGGCTATGAGCTAGTCTCATTGTCCATATTTGTAGATGATCAAATGTCTACCCCTAGTTGGTAAGTTGATTCTATTTGTGAACAATAATTTTCCACTCTCTTCCTTTGGTCTCCAGTCCTACGTGCGCTACCCTAATTCAGTCCTCGTGACCATTAGCTTGAAGAGAGTGATGTCCTTCTACACGGTTTCCTTGCTTGTACTCCTAGTGCAAGCCCCCTCTAACCTATTTCCAACACTGGCGTGCTCTAGGTAACTGAAGTCAGACCCGGTCATCCCCCCACTTATCTTTTACTATTCTCTATCACCTACAGGACAATGTCCAAGCTCATCCTTTACATGGCTAAAATTATCCTTCAGAATTTAGCTTCTGTCTCCGTGTTTCTGCATCATCTCCCACCATGCACTTCATGAAACTCAAATTCAATGTCATAACAAATTATAAATAGTTGCCCACATAGGAGCAACTGTATGGGGTCTTCTTGCCTCCCTGCCTACGATCAATGACACCTCTGCCCGGAGTGTCTAAATAACTCAGGAACTCTCACGCCCTTTCTCAGCTTACTGAGTCTTCAGGATTCAGGGTTCACATATCAGCATCAGAAAGCCTTCCTCAACCATCTGCACACGCACCACCACCAAGCTGAACTAGCTACCCCCTCTCCATATAACCAGACAGACTGTACGCCATCGCTCCTGCCACTTTTTCTTGAAAGTAAGTGGTTGGTTGTGCTAGCCCTTTAAAATATAAATCTCTCAAGGATACGAACTGAGTTATCTTTATCTTATAACCCCCAAATCTAGCACTGTTCTTGGCAAAAAGTAAGCATTTCACATTTAAGGATTTCTTAGATTATCTTTATCCAGGTGTATTTTATAATATTGTAGAGGAAATTAATAATATCCACATTTCCAAATCGGCCACTGGCCTGAAATTCAGGTCAAGATCATTATTTTTATTACAACGATCAGTAGCATGAATATCTTACGTCATGGACTACACACGGTATTTGATTCTCAGCTTGTCATCATTCGTTTTAAGCATTTCCAAGCTCTCACTGAGAATGCCTCCATTACTTGTGAAAATATCACCAACACAATATTCACCCCATAACGGACCTTGTTAGACTTACTTCTGCTTTGAAGCTCAACCGCTATTTGCCTTTCAAGGTTTTCTCTAATTTCTCTTTCTCTATAGAGCTCCAGTCGCAGCTCCTTTTTTTCTTGTTGGATCTGCTTCTCCTGGACGCGAGCATTATCCAGCGCCACTTTCAGGAGACCCTGTCAAGGTACAGCAAATGGCATGCAGTTCACCTTATCTGTTTTAGCTTTCGAATATGACATAATTTATGGAGGTGCTAATGTCTTGTATTACATTTATTTTGTTTATAGAAATATTGTTGACCTGAATGTTGGTCAACAGAGTTTCCACAGAAGACAGGCTGTCAGCGAAAATGAACGGTCCCGGGAATCCAGGAGGCAATGCCTGCCCAGGAGGCAGCTGGATCTTGTCCAATGGAGACTTCATCATTGGGATTTGAACCGGTACCTCTTCTGCAAAAAACAAAATTAACATCAGCGGATTCACGAATGAACAGCTCAAAATGTTCTCTATGTCTCGTTCACCTCTTGTGGCATCTCTAAAGATTTTGTTTCTAGAGCTAAATGAAAAACACTCCTAATTGGAAGTCAAAGCTATTCCCCAGCGCCCTCTAATTTTTAAAAATAAATGTGTCAGAAAAGAATCAGTGAAAATGCAGCAACATTTACTGCTAAAAAGTCATAAAATTTGAAGAAACAAATGTAAGGTATGTTTGTGATTACCTAGAAATTAAATAATCAGACAACTTCCTGGTACTAGCATAAACTGATTTTTAGTTTTTTGTCTTCAAATCTATCTATCTATCATCTATCTATCTATCTATCTATCTATCTATCTATCTATCTATCTAATCTATCTACCTATTCTCTATTCTTTTTTACTTTATTGGGGGATAATTGACATACAAGAAAATTCACCTTCTTTAAATGTATGCTTCGATGACTTTTTGTAAGTCTACAGAGTTGTGCAACCATCACGACAAATCTGACTTCATAGTTACCATGGTTTGTTGTGGGGCTTCTTGTGTGGGAGGGTGTGGGATAGAATCTTGGGCACGTTCTGTGAGAGGGGATAACATTTTCTCTGAATGAAATGTTCTTAATATAGGTCACGTTTACAACTTTCAATTATCCAAAACCTATAGGGATAAAAATGCTAAGCAGTTATTTTTATAGAATCGAAATCAGTTTCACTGATTATTTCTATTAAAGCTTCACATTATTTAAGTCCAAACTATTACAAAGAATATTTGTTTAAATGTCTTAAAGAATTCAATAAAATGCATATATTTGCCTGTGAACTTTCATTTAACACATGAAGCTATAATGAACATGTTCTCAAGAATGTTTTTTTAGTACAACTTAAAAATAATATTTTGATCATAAATGTGTGGTATGTGTTTTCTACAACTTTCTTATTGTAAAATTCAGCCCAACCTTTTACAAAATGTTTCTCCCTCCCCTCTTCTCCCTCTGTCCCTCTCTCCTATTTTTCTTTCTCTCTTCCTCCCTCCCTCCCTCCCTTCCAGAGGAAACAAGCAAATTATCACAAATTCTGTGATCTATTTCAATGACAACATTTGAACACTTGAAATATCTCATTAGAAAAGCTAAATCTAAAATATGTCTTGGGCAACATCTCTAATGTCTCTAAAGAGCATCTCTCAAGAACTAACTAAGCAATATTATGTTTTATTTGTATTTTTTGGAGTCTGTATTTAGCTAGTATTTTGTCTTCTGCACATGAGTGCATTAAACGGATAGGATGGCTTCATAATGCTCTATCAATATTAATAGTAACTGAAGAGGTTCTACACCTTTATATGCTTAAAAATCTTAAACTAAAATCTTACATCGCCTACAGGTCTATTTTTAAAAAAGTAACTGCTACGGAGTTAGAGCACTAACTGCCTCCTGATTTAGAGATAATACAATGCTCTTCCCGAATAAATACTTTTTACCAGTGGTAGAGTTCTTAAATTAATGGGTTCCTTGTTAGGTATCACCTTATATACACATTTAACCGCGTGGAAGCAATCTGAGGGCTATTCTATTACAAACACGATACCTGGAAAAGAGAGCGATACTTCAGCATGCATAAAACAAAATTATAACCACATTAAAACGGCCAGACGCCTTCTATCTAGAGATGAAAGAAATGCCATTCAATTGGCTAAAAGGAAAATTACTATTGTCTATGAAGACAGGTTGCATGGTCTATGGTTGGCGTTGCTGTACAGTAGATTGAAGTTTCAAAATGGTATTACTCTTCTTTAAAGAGACAGACACGGCTGAATTAGGTGCAGTTCGCTGCAGTGAGGATCAAATGCAAAAAGAATCATATTTCATCAGACCTAGTCAACACCGGGAAAATAAATAGAAATATAAGAGGTGTGCAGGCAATGATTCATTTTGAGAATCTGGCCCAAGAGAGACACATGGAGACAGCTTCCGCCCAAAGACAAATTGGGCGCAGAGGGTGGGAACTGGGCTGACAGTGTAGCAGAGGTCACATCGATTTTCAGCAGCCGTTTTCACACAGACGAGATAACCCTGGACTCTATTTGGCCCATTGTTCATATCCTACCTCTCCCACAAGCAATATATTTCCTGGTCCTAGAAAAGGGCAGTAAAGAAGAAGGATTCTACTTATGACTTCTTATGATTAAGTTTCTGTGATAAGCAAACATGTTTTTTTCAGACCAAGGTCACATTGCATGTTAAGGTCTATAATAGCCAAAAACTAGGACAAGTGTATTATGTTCTTGTGTATATCAGTTGGAACTGTCAAACCATTTGTCATTTTTTTTTTTTGCATTTAAATCACATGCTACGAAATGAATGATAAATGCATTAGAAATCTCTCTTAATCTTGTAAGAGGTCTTCCCATCTGAATGACACCTACATTTTGCTCAGTTTGAATAGATGCACTATTACGTGGGAATTTATCGGGTAGGCTTGAGAAATTCTAATTGGCAATGTCAGTGAATATAGGTAAGTACTAGAAACACAGCTTGTCAGCTAAAGAAGAGCATGTCTTTGTGATCCATGGAGAAAGAGTTTGGATTGATATTTTTGATTGAAAAGTTCAAAATGCATATTTTAAAGCCTTTATCAAGACACGTGATGCAATGATATAAACGAAAAGGTAAAGATAGGAGAACTGCTGTCTAGCTGAGGACATGAGCAACCTCTTCGTTCTAGAAGCAAAGTGGCGACTGCTTATACTGAGCTTGTTAAACCTGCCATGCTTTGTAATAGCTCTTAACGTTAACTTCTTGCTTAAGTGTCGACAAGAACTTTACTTGTAGAAAAACGGAGACAAACATCGCAAACCCGCAACATGGAAAAGTTCCCCCGAAAAACTGACGTCGAAGAGCTAGATGAGTTACGACTCTCCTTCTGACTCCAGTGCTTTGTTTCTTCCCCTTCCCTCTGGGCTTTGAGGACTGTGACACAGAAATGGAAACTGAGCCCAGCTGACTCGCGGCAGTAACAAAATGCAGCTACTAACAAGTCCTTAGTTGGTATTCTTTAACAAATAAATTCTAGTTCATTATTTGATTTGAGAGCTTTCCTGTAAGCACAGCCGGCCCGGCGGACTCTCCTTTGTTGAGCAAGACACCTGCTTCCCTCCTCCAACAGCAGCAAAATAACCCAGTGCCCGTAATGATCTCACCTGCATATAAGGACGCGCTCACGGGGCGCATCCATGAACCAGGGCTCAAGGGTTGCCATCGTCAAACGCGGAAAGGAAAAGCTTGGTTCCAAAAGTCTTACATGTCTTTAGGGAGACAAAGTAATCAATGGTGCTGATAAATGAAAATGAAAAGCTCACAGCAGAAGAATGAAGGCTCAGCAGCCTGAGAACGTGAGATAGAATACTTCAAAAACCAATCGTGGCGCCTTATATCATATTAGCAATTTGGCAAAACAAGCTTCTTTGTAAGTAGTGATTCAGAAGGACGTCATCTTTCAGATAAAATATCACGCTAATAACAAATATTACATCCATGAGAATTTGGAAGACGTGTAATACCCAGCCCTTGTCATTAAGGAGATGAAACATGATTTTGGAAAAAAGTTGACAAGTTACAGAAGTGGAAAATTAGGTGTGAAACCCTGTGGCATGGATTGCTAAGTGTGTCTAACTGTTAAAAGGAGGAGAGAACATTCAGGTCTGGAGTAAGCACTCAAACTAATCTAGCTGAAAAGATCCCTACTGGCCTTAAAATACAGTCCCAGGGAACTTCCCTGGGATGTGAGATGTGCCAACATGAAAATGTTCCTTGTTCAAACTGATGTTAAAAAACTGGATTAAATAATATTAAGCAGTTTTCCTTAAAGCAAAGGCTGGTGGGTAAATTACAGGGGGTCCAGTGAAGTCTGAATTTCGGAAAAAAAGCACATGATTTTTTTAACATAAGTATGTCCGAAACATTCCATGGGACATCCTCATACTAAAAAAATGATTCTTTGTTTCTCTGAAATTTAAATTTTACTGGTATGCTGTTTTCTATTCTTTCTTTAATTTGCTTAATCTATTCAAGCCAAACATCTTAGAGCCTTTAAAATGCTAATACCGAATATTAACATATGTTACCTGTTACTCTGGGCAGCTGAGGGCATAACTACGAACTGCAAAAGACGGAACCAGGCTGTTTAGGTCTGAAACCCTGCTCTAGGGTTTGCAAGCCCCTAGGTGGCTTATGGAACCTTTCTGTGCCTCAGTTTCTGCGTCTGTAGATTGAGGATGATAACAATACTAATAATAATAATGCGGAATCTCAAATGGTTGTTAAAGAGATTAATGAGCTACTATTTGCAACTTTTGTAGAAAGACACCTGACCCAAAGTGTAGGCAATACAGGTGCGAGTTAAATAAATTAAATGGCAATTGAAAATTGCCAAGAGTAGGAAAGGAGAATATATTTGATCACCTAGGTGTCCATTAACACCTCACGAAACCACGTGTTTGGAAAGATCCTTTTCTCAAGTGATAAATGGACCAGCCTTGCATCACGGTAAAGTGGGCTTTCTCAGTTATCCAAGGGTCTTAGAAGACTTCTTCAGTTAGTGTGAGTGAGTCTCAGCTGGGGGTCATTTTGCAGCCTAGAGGACATTCCGCAATGGCTGGTAACGCTGTCAAAACTGTGGTGAGGATGTGTGCTCTTGGCATATATTAGTAGAGCACAGGGATTACCCCTGCTCCTTCCTTCCCAACAAAGAATTATCTAGTTCAAGGTCAACAATGGTCAAGGGCCTCTGTTCCGGACTTACACAGAAAAATCTCAATGAATGGATAGATAACTAGATCTATTTTTCCTCCACTGAACTTCTAGTACAGACTTTAATAAGCTTAACTTAATAAGACAGTACGGTCAAATCAATAAATTAGAACACAGCACTTTGCAAGATGTGTTTTAGAGTCCTGATGCATTTAATTCCGAGTCCCCGATTTCAGTGCTTTGCTCAACTGTTAACCTTATTAGTGAAACTTTTAGCGTAGCTAGCTAGTTAGTATTAATAAAGGAAGGAGCAAAAGGAATCAGACATTCAACATAACAAACTAGCGGCCTAATAAGCCCTCTTCCTGTGGAAGCTCTCCAGGGACGACGGCACACTCCGCCCTTGCCCTCAGGACCTAATAACTGAGGCAGGTGGGAAGGATCATTAGGGTCATTAGCCGGGATTCGGCCGGGGGAGGGATAAAAACAGCAGCAGCAATTTCTCCGATGGGTGCATGCGCAGTAGAAGCCAAAATGAGACTATAAAGGGGAAGTCCTTGGCCTGGGAAAAGGATCAGGTTGGATGAAGTACACAGAACCTCAGACGGTCCAGAACATGAATTGGTTAGGGGGAGGGTGCAGCAGAAGTCAGGGAAGGATTGGGAAACTGATTGGTTAGTTTGAAGGGCACGTGAGTCCTTCCCCAGCCTGAGGTGATATAATCACAGCCTAACAGAGGCCCCTGGCTCAGTAACACGTGCTCGCTCATTTGCGCACAGTCTCCGTCTACGGCAGCCTTGAGGATCTAGCAACTGCATGGTCCCCAAGTCCAGGCCCCAAGCGCGGTCTGTAAGTGCTGCTGGAGCCGTGGGGTCTCCAAAAGGGCTCCGAATGCGAGGCTGGGCACTGGATGTGGCCACGAAGTCCCAGCTGGAGCGCAGCTGGGAACAGAGGCTAAGCCAGCCAGATGGGGACAGAGCCTGAACTGGACCGAAGCGACGGCACAGACTTTGTCTGCCCTGGCCCTTCTTCTGGGCTCCGTGACAAGGCTGGACTTCTTCTACAGCAGGGTGGGCAGAGCTGAGACGCCAGGACCCTGGGGGCAGTGTTTTGTTTTTACTCAACAACTGTTACCACTAACGCTGTTCTCCCATGTACGGGTCTCCAGAAATGTCTTTCTTGCATCTCCGTGGAAGGACCTCATTTCCACTGACAACAAAACTGATACTGAACATCCTAGTTCACATTGCAACCTGCTTCCTATTCCCACCTGCTTACCTATAAAATTTACCACCACTGAATGTACAATATAACTTACTTATTCACTATTACATATCTCATCTCACTACAGTGTGCTGCACATGAAGGCAGGAAACCTGTTTTTTTTCTATTTTGCTACCACTGTCTCCTCGGCATTTAGAATACCAACTACCCTGGGACCACAACACTTGTAATAACTTTAAACACGTAGACTGTTACTCTTAAGGCTTGAGGTAAGATTTCTGATCATCAGATCGATTCCATTATTTTTGGTATTAAAAAGTAAAGATTGTACATGAGTATATAATTTTTATTTTATTTTTTAAGAAGATTTTATTTTCAGAGAGAGGGGAAGGTGGGGAGGGAGAGAGGGAGACATTCGTGCGTGGTCGTCTCGCGCGCGCCCCCTACTGGGGACCTGGCCGGCAACCCAGGCATGTGCCCTGACTGGGGAATCCAACTGGTGACCTTTTGGGTCTCACTCAGGCAGGCACTCCATCCACTGAGCCACACCAGGCAGGGGTGAATATATAATTTTCAAATTTCTTACAAGTATGTAGTAGGATTGTAACAGGCCCCATCAAAGGGGGATTTGTAACAGTGTCCAGAGTGTGGGGTGTCCGAGAAAAATGTAAGACATTCCCCCTCCCTCACCCCGAGGCAGAGCCCTGACGGAGGAGGGGAGACAGGAGCAGGGCCTCGCTGAGTTGCTGTGCATGTCAGTAACCAGCCAGTTTCAGACCTGCCCTGGAGCCAGGCCATTGTGAGTCAGTTTGTGTGTCAATAACAGCAGGATACTCCGTCCCTGATACGCGAAGGCGGGTATTTTGCATATCAACAAGGCTGGCCAGGAAGGTTGGCTCGACTTAAGCCCCGGAGGCAACTGGGAAGGAGCTCCCGGAGTCCGGTGCCTGCGCCTGGGAGCTGAGATGCTTCTCCCCGCACCTCCCCCAGCCACGGGGGAACGATGTGCAGGCCACGCAGGAAGGGAAGGGGAGAGAGGGCTCTTGCTCGTGGGCCCTGAGAAGGTGCCACGAGAGTTTGGGTTAAGAACTGGAGATTGGGGTGACACAGCTGGTGGCGCTGGGAACCGGGAGAGGCCTGCCTAGCCGAGATCCGGGCTTCTGTCCTTTCCCTCCTGAGGGACGGTGCCCCTGACCGGGCAAAGCAGGGAAAGGCAAGGCGGTGTGTGTTGGTGGGTGTTTTAAAGGGGTTTTGAGGTTTAACGGTGACATTTAGCCATTATTCAAAAACCTGTGTAACTTTTGAATAAATAATTCCTGTCCTTTTCACCAAACTCTGGTATGAGAGCCATAATTTCTAAGAGCGGCGGACAAAGAACCTAGAAGGGACCCCGGGGAAGGGGCGCGTTGTTTCGCTGACAGTTTCCCCCGCCCCCTCAAACGGGTCCACATTCGGTAACAGGATGCGGAAAGAGGAGATGGAGGTAAAGAGTTTCTGGAAAACTCGGCCCTTTCAATAAAACTAGTGATTGCAACACCCTGCAGGTATTGCAACAAACTGAAATGTTAACATTTGAAAAGTAGTTGACATAGTTGCCATGGCATGCCTACTGTATATTTACTGAACTTACCTACATGTCGTACTGGTCTGAGGAAAAAATATAGTAAATTATAAATCTTTCTGGCCTACACACATACTTGTGCATCGTCTTGCAGATAATGTGTATCAAAGATAAAGCAAACCTGACTGATTTTTTAAAAGTACGTCTGTATTTTCCAGAGAATTGGAATGGAAAACGGCTGAGGGTCCCGAATATAAATACGTTTCATACAGCGAGCAGAATTGGATCTAAACACTGAAAGACAAAAATTTCTAACATAAACATCCAAATAACACCAGAGGCACGTACAAGTCTCTTCTCCAGAAAAGTAGCTTGGCTACTTGTGAAAAACAGGAGAACATGAAAGGAGCCGAGAGAAATAATGTCACAGTCCCCGTCAGAAACTGGCCAACAAGAAGCACGGAGGTAAAAAGTGAACAAAAGCAGCTGACATTTTAAAGAGACGGGTTTAGGAAAGACGGGAGGGGAAGCGGCCCATTTCCATCAGCTCGCTGACCTTTGAGGTGATAATGTTTTGTTACTGTGACTTATCTGTAAAACGCCCTGGGGGCGCCAGTATCTCCCTGCTTTGAAACTTCTAGGGCTGTTTTTGTTCCGTGCCAGGAAATGTGCAATCAGTTCCAACAACCAGGGAAGAAACTTCTCTTCTTAATCTGCCTCAAATAAGGAAGAAAAATGTACTAGCAATTCAGGTGTTAACTTTAAAATAACTCCTTTTTTTGGGCATCGTTAACATATAATAGAGAGGACCAGGGCAGGGCATAGAGGAGGGGTAATTCATCCAGCACCTTGAGGGCAATGGCTCTTAACCTTTATCATGCACCAGGATGTCCTGAAGGTCTTTTACAAAATGTTCTGCAGCTGCCAAAGTTTGTGTGACTGAGGACTGTAGGATAAGGCTTGGCAAGTGGAATTTCTAAGCGCCCTATAGAGGCTTGACTTTGCTGGCGTGAGGGCCACAGTTTGAGAAGCCACTGGGCCATGATATGACAGTACGATTTTGCTCAATTTAAAGATAATTAATATTCCCTCCTATAACAGTATCTTTTTAAGCAGTTGTCTTTGGGAATTCCAAACAATTTCAAAATGATGTCTAGTTTTAAGTGTATATTTTCACTGCTTCAAGGAATTGCTTAAAATTAAAGAGACGCATCAACTAGCCTGTTTGTATGTGCCGAGAGATTCTGAAAGTCAATTTACATTGCACTGCAGAAACTGTGTGATAAACCTATTTGTAACACAGAATCAGAAAACAAAATAGGTAAAAGCAAATGAGTTACACAGGTAAAAGCAAAATAGTTTTCTAACAATGAATGTAACATAAGCAGTTGTTTAATAAGAAAAACAGCAGTTCCATGGGTTAATCCTTAAATACCATTTCCTTGTACCCAAGATGGGCGGGGAGTGGGTATTTTGGCAGAAATAAGATTAAAAATTGAAGATGACTCAAAATCAAAATGCCATTGTCATGAAAAACTTGGCAAAAATCGTCTATTTAAGCAATGGTTTAATAGTTTGTCACCAATATAAACTCCTTAATGAGGAATGTGTAGATAATTATACATGTTTGGTATTTATATCGAAATGCTCATTAATAACTATTATCATACCTATTTCTAATCTGCTACCTCTTGTCCTCTTTCCTCTCTCACACACAAACATGCACACACATTGGTAAGAAGATGTAGTAATTTTTCTCTTTTAGCTAAGAAATTAGAAATTGAGGCACTGACGTGCCATATTTTTAGGGTAGAAAAAAATTTAAGGGTTTTCCTAATAAAAGTGTCTGGAAATCATAAGCAAAACATTATTGGAATCACCGCCACTTCAAAACAACACTAGTCATTTAATTTAATTATTTTACAAAATTGAATTGCCTTTAAAATAAATTTGTATTATTAGGGCCCAACACTGCAATTTTTCTTTGCTATGTTAGTCAGCATTAACGATGTTGGAGCTATCGCTTCTCGTCTGAAAATCTCAAAGTTTTAGCAAAGATACAGGCATCTATTATCAATACTCAATTCAACAACATTCGCCAAATGCACAATCTTATTTTTTTATTATACTTACTGGGGTCACATTGGTTAATGAAATTATATAGGTTTTAAGTATACATTTCTTTGATACATCATCTTCGTGTCGCATTGTGTACCCACCACCCAAAGTCAAATCTCCTTCTGTCACCATATATTTGATCCCTTTATCATTTACTACCTCCCCCAATACCCCACTTCCCTCTGGTAACCGACATACTGTTGTCTGTATCTATGAGTTTTTCTTTTATTTGTTCTGTTTGTTATTTTGTTGCTTTCAGTTTTATATTTCACATATGAGTGAAATCATTTGTAAACTGGTACAGCCACTATGGAAAACAGTATGAAAGCTCCTCAAAAAATTAAGAACAGAGTTACCATATGACCCAGCAACTCCTCTCCTAGATCTCGACTCGAGAAATTTAAAAGCATTTATTTGCAAAGATAATGCACCTCTATGTTCATTGTAACATTCTTCACGGTGGGCAAGACATGGAGACAACCAAAGTGTCCTTTGATAAAGAATTGGATAAAAAAGATGTGGTCCATGTATACAGTGGAATACTATTCAGCCATAAAAAAGGTGAGATACTACCATTTGCGACAACATGGACGGCTCTTGAGAATATCATGCGAAGCAAATAAGTCAGACGGAAAAAGTCAAGAACCATATAGTCGCACGATTTATAGTGAGACATTGTCTACTGCTACAAGAGGTGATCCCATCTGATGAACAAGCTCTTCTTTGGTAAAATCTTAACAATCTTAAGTGATCCGCAAGATATAGTCGCCATGTACGGGTGCCATGGGCAAGGGAGTGGGGAAGGGCGCACATTATCACTAGAATACATTAATGTGCCATGTTATTTCATGTTTTCCTCATCTTCTTTTCTAGGTAGTTTGCAGGGCTTGTTTCAATTTTACTCTCCTCTATTTTGATATTCACATCGAACGTAATGACATTTATCAGAAACACTAAGTGACTACTCATTGGTTCGTTGTGTTGTAAATTGAAATGAGCTCACAGACTTGTAAGTTGAAGAGTGTGGTCCTGAGTTCCTCTAATTAATTCAATTAGACAAATACTTTTTTCTATATGACAAAGAGAAATAATATCAAAGAGTTTCAGTGAATCATAAAGTTTCACAAGTGTAATTATTCAAGAGTGCATCACCAGATACGCCCACTTTCTTATTTTAATTATTTTTCCCTTTAAAATGTATGAGTCTGAACAGGACTGAATCTCCCTGTCTTGGAACGTTAGATCTGTAAACTTCAATGCCCCTTTCTGTAGAACAGGAAAAACTACCTCAGAGTGTTTATGGGAGGTTTAAATGAGAAGAATTAAGTTGAAGGGCATATAGCCATCCTTTTTCCCTCAGGAAAAATTGGCTGAATCGAAGCTGTGCTGGCCTTCTAGAAATGCAAGGTTTTAGAAAAAGGACTGCGCTGAATGCACACTGATCTCAAGACTTCACCTGTAATAGTGTCAACAATAAAAAAGTAAAATAAAGAATAAAGTCGCTATTTGCTTATTGAAAAATATATACTGTGGTAAATAGATGGAAAGATTTGGTTAACATAGCAGACATTAATTAAGGTTTTATATTATTGCGTCTTGTTTTCCTGATAATCAGATAAAAAAGAAACGTACAATTTTGTATCTGAAGTCTCTCAGCTGAGTTCTAAGGTAGTTCAGAGACTCTACATTCATGTTCCTTCAGACACGTTTTTTCCTCTCAAATTTAATTTAGGCTACATTTTTATCCCCATGTAGAACTGAACATTTAAGGTAAGAGTGGTTTCTACTAACACACACATACGGAAATCTATCTTAAATTTCCTGGAAAATTAGGGCTTATTTTATTAATGTTGAAATTCCTTCACCTACTATTTGTTGCAAATATTTATGGATCCATATGGAATGGCAGATGTTGAAGCAAAGACACTGCAGATATTTTTCACATTCACTAATAACCCTGCTACTTGAGAAGTTTTTTCACCTTCTATTGTAAGAGCTTTAGTTTGAATGAAGAATCAAATACATTTATTGAGTATAAAATTTGGAATTATTATAAGATTATGTCTATGTTCTGGCTGGGTCTATACAGACAAAATAGAGTTTGATGCTTTATTAGCCTGAAAAGAATATATATATATATAATTTTTTTTTCTCCTCTTCTAT
Organism: Mormoops blainvillei; assembly: GCA_004026545.1. Lineage (NCBI taxonomy): Eukaryota > Metazoa > Chordata > Mammalia > Chiroptera > Mormoopidae > Mormoops > Mormoops blainvillei. The sequence goes on along the minus strand of PVJD01004341.1, from coordinate 114,879 downwards.
TTCCTTATCTGATCCTATGCTTATACATACTTATAGTGAATGATACTTCTTTAGGGGAAAATCTATTTTTTAAGATTTACTTTGCACAACACCCAGAAAACAACTAATACTAAACGCAGTTGTCTAATACTCGCAATTTCTATGAATGTTTAAATATTATGAACTCAGCCACTGAGACATTGTAATGTGAACGAAGGAAATCATGAGGAAATCAAGGACTATTATCTAATATCTTTTCTTCTTGCAATTTTTTTCACCGTCGTTCGGTTACAGTTGTCCCGCCTTTCCCCCCATCGCTCTCCTCTGCCCTGTCCGCCGCTCCCGCAGCCAGCCCCCCCTTTGCGATACGAAAATCTTGTCATAGGACTTGACCAAATCACCCACACTTGCTGTCGTAGATTCCAATTTGACGAAATTGTTCTATTTTTGCAATTTGTGTAAAGCGCTTTTAAGTGTCATCCTTATAACGTCTGATTTCCACGAACTTACCTTCGGTTTAGTGGCATATGTTAGCCATTTCTGCATTTGGCCTGTACCAGTTTTCATGTCTGCCTCCGATGACTTGAAGTGACGTGCCTCCATCCCCCAAGCTGCTGTGTATGTCATTTCCCTTAGAGACTGTCATTTTCCTAATCTGAATTGACCACTGGGGAAAATCACCACCTCTCTGCCCACTGTCACCTCCTATTCACTTGCCATGTGCAAGTACCATCTATTTTTTATTATGCACATTGAAATTACCTCCCGTTCCTGGTTTCTGACAATGGATTCCATCTTACTTTCAGTTAAAAGATAGTGGACATTGGTGTATATTGTTTTATTGCCTCAGCTGCAACTTCTCAGAAGATACTTTCCTACCTGTATACTTAAAATATGTGTTGCCTCTTCTCCCACTGGCCTAAATGTGGACTCTGAGGTCAGCAAAATTTTATTAAGGGCACATCACAGCTTTTTAAACTTTAGAAGCCTTTCCAAATCTAAGGTGTAGAGGCTGCATTTTCTGTTCCCAGATCATTATTTCCCATTAACATTTCAATGGAATAAAACATGTTCCAAAGGACAGTTCTGCTATCATGTTGCCCCCTACTTACACTTCATAAATAATATGTGCTGTCTCACACACCGAAGCCAGAAATCACAGACACGACGGTGGTATTTTTTTCCGTAGATTTAAAGTACCCTTAATAAAATAGAAATATAAAACAAGAACGCATGGCTGAGGTCCACTTCAGTAAAAGAGTGGCCTTTAAACTGTATTACGCTTATGATAATGGCATTCCCATTGGCACGTTCTGTATACACTTTCAAAGCTATATATGCTGTTTGAGTGGCATGGTGTCTATTTGCAATACTGTTTTGGTCCGAGCAGATACAAGGTTTGTAGAGGGTGCATCTAAGGAGCCATAAAACTGGTGGAAAACATATTTCTGCATGATATTTTACTACTTTAAAAAATGGAATCACAGGGGACAATGTTTTGCTGTCAACAGCTTAAAAGCCTTATAAAGACAATGGCTTCCCATAGCAATTATTTAAACCACCTTAAGAGCTAGACCAGAATAGTTCTTCTTCTATATCCAAGCTTAATTTGTCATTTCCTTGATTCACAGGACTTATTCTTGAAATCTAAATATATAATTGTTTTAACCAATGTCATCCCAATAAATTAAATAGTTTTAAAAATTAATGAAAAATAAATAAAAATCATTTTATTTCTTTTCCTGTGGGAAAAAAAATTAAAAATTAAGTGCAATGTAATCTGTATGCCAGTTTGATCACGAATAATCTGGCTGCCGACTGGCAATATTACAGTGTTTACCAAAATGAAGCCAGAAAATGCATTTTGCCTTCAACATAGGCTGTACTCTTTCTGCACAGGGTTTTGTTTGATGACGATAACTTCGCAAAGAAAAATGCTCTTTTATTGATACACACTCGATGTGCTATGTATGTTTCCGCAAGGTTCTAATGAGCCAAAGGAGGGAAAAATGCCCTGTGCGCGCCTTACCGTAGAGTAAAATAGGGTTTAAATTAGAAGCAGAGGCAGTCGAATCCTAAATTCAGGATTTTGGGAGTTGAAATTTGGGAATACATGTTTTTGTTTTTATGCTTCTTCAATTTTTTGAAAATCTTAAGGATGAAAACAAATTAAATTCCTCGGTGTTATATGCTGCCTTCTAGTTGGTCCTGATAAATTTTAATTCCATATTCGTGAATGGGGAGGGCATGTGTGTGTGTGTCTCGCACCGTTCAAGCAATGTTAAGAGCATCTTCTGCATCCTTGCTTTACCCCGTAAAGTTTTTTCTCTTCCGTGCATTCCAAGAATCAATTTTATTATGGGCAGCTTAACTCAAAATTTACTAGTAGTTCCCAATGTTTACTTTTCGTTTTTTAAAAATATTTTATTTATTTAGTTTTAGAGAGAGGGGAAGGGAGGGAGAAAGAGAGGGAGAGAAACATCAATGTGTGGTTGCCTCTCGCACGCCCCCTACTGGGGACCTGGCCCGCAACCCAGGCATGTGCTCTGACTGGGGAATGGAACCGGTGACCCTTTGGTTCGCAGGCTGAAGCTCAATCCACTGAGCCACACCAGCCGGGGCAATAATTATTTTATTAAGGTCATTTATCATCCAACCACAGGCTTGAATCCTCATAATCATTTCGACTTTTCTCTCCCTTTTGATTCTCTTGTATCTAATCTGTAAACAGGTCCTCTTAATACTGCCTTTAAAAGATCTCTTGTTCCAAACACTTTACCCTAGGATGGTTAAAACAGCCACCTTAGCTGGATTCCATACATTTGGTCTTTCCCTACACTACTACATTTTGGACAATACCGTCACATTTAATTGCCCCCAGTCAATTTTATTTCCTGTGAACAAACCAACAGGCGCTCAAGGACCTCCAGAATTTTGTGCTTCATTCACAAACACTCTCCTACCAAAATTCTTCTCTAATCATCCTGTCTGACTCTGTTCCCTGCCGCTCATAAAGGCTTTTTCATTTCTATAATTTTTCCTCACCAAGCATGTCTAGACTATTTCCCCATCCCCTACATGCTTCTAAATAATATCTACCTTTTAAGATCTTTAATTCATCTTCTCCATTAAAGCTTTTCCTGTCTATCTCGACCCATGATAACCTTCTACTTCTCTGAATTCTTATAGAGTTAATTTTCTGAACCGTACGTTCAGAAGTTTGTACTGTGGACTAAAATATGTCTCTCGTAATCTTATTTATTAATTATTTTATCAGTAATTAAATATTCATGTGTTAATGCCTTAAATCCCTAAGTGCTGATTCATCCTTTATAACAACATACTATTGACAATTTAAACTGGAGTTATTCTTTAACTCTAGTTTTAACATTTTGAAAAAGCGAATTTTAAAGTAATGGATTTTAAGCTCTTATGTGCTTGTTCTTTATCATGTACAATGAAGTGTAATTTAATCTTGAATACCACACTTTCAAAAGACGCTAACCATAGTCATATACAACTTGAGCTGTGTATACACGTAAAAGTATTTTGATCCTTTTTGCTGAATCAATTTGGTACAAAACATTTAATAAATTCAGAGAAAGAAAAATCGAATCAATTATCTTACAGGGTTGACATGTTTTCAGATTGAATTGATTGTCCAATTCAATTTTAATGACAACACTGCGTGTGCATATGAGGAAATAAAACTTGAAGCCATCTTTGTCATTTCTACCAGGGAGCATAGTACAAATATGGTATGCTTTCCCCATGCAAAATGAAAGAATTTCTTTAGCACCAAAGTATTATTCTAAAGTGAATTACAGCTGGGAAATTCAATTATCATTTTCTTCTTATTGATTCCACCCCTCCACCTTTGTCAAATTATACATCATTTGGAAAATGGCTGACGTATATTACTGGTACCTTAAGAAAAAGGTAGGTTTATGAATCTTTCAGACATTGCGTTTTATTTATTTTAAAAAAGATTTTGTTTATTTATTTATTTTAGAGAGAGGGGAAGGGGGCAAGAAGGAGAGAGAGAGACATCAATCTGTGGTTGCCTCTCATGCGCCCCCTACTGGAGACCTGGCCTGCAACCCAGGCCTGTGCCCTGACTGGGAATCGAACCAGAGACCCTTTGGTTTGCAGGTTGGTGCTCAGTCCACTGACCCACAGCAGTCAGGGCTAGACATTGTGTTTTATATGCAGAAAAACTTTAATTCTATGCTGCAGTATCTTTGTAAACAAACAAGGCATTTACACATAAATGTATTTAACTACCTTTGTCTCTTACTTACCTTATGTGTTATGCATATAGGAATATCTTAAAGCTCACTCAGATTCATGTAGGTGTACCAGGATAGACAGAGTTGCATGCTGTTATTTAGGGCTTCATAGGTATGTCTGCTTTTTGTATCTTTTGAATACACAAAATATTTTTTAACATTGTAGTGGAAGATAATTAAACAGCAGGGGTATATTTTCCAAATTGCGCATAGCATTTGAAGTTGGCTTGATCTATTAGTTTTGCAACTAAAAGAATTATTGATACCACATGGAACCATTTGGGCTTCAACATTTTTCACAGGGTTGTCACAAAGCTAAAAGTTAGGGGAAGTGTACCAGCGTTAGCTTTGGAAACGGAGCACAATCCAAATAGTCATTCACTCTCTTAAGACTGAACTAATATTAAATAACCGAAGCTGAAAGGCCACGCAGGAATATCCATCAGAGACAAGGGTGATTCTCTCCTTTCATGTGGAAGATAAAATTACCTCGTGGGAATTACTGTCCTTTTCCATGACTGAAACCACAGAGATGCCTCTAAAACTTAACCATTTGCAATAACAATAATAACTGGTTTCATGAATTATTAATCATGGTTACACATATTTGTACATGCATGGTAAAAATGGTCTGGAACTATATAAATTGTGAATAAAGATTTGGTCTAAAGAAACTTAAATATAAATCCTTAAATGTAGGTATATGGAGTTATTTTTCAAAGGGACGTCTTCAAATTCTCACAAGCAGGAAAGCTAGCCCTACACGTAAGCACAAATCCAAAAGGGGAAAGTGTAATTAGACATACCTTAGGAGCCTGTGTTAAAAAAATAAACACATCAACACAGACAACAGTGTGGTGACAGCCAGAGGGAAGCGGGATGGAGGCTGGTGGAGGAGGGCAAAGGGGGGATAAATGGGGACAGAAAGAGACTGTGCCTGGGGTGAGGGGCGCAGGACGCGGGGTACAGATGACGTTTTGTTGGGCTGTGCACTTGAAGCCTGTATGGTGTCCTGAACCAACGTAACCCCAAGAAATTCAATTAAAAATGAGCAACTCCTGCATATTTTTAGAATCTCATTCAATTTTAATTAAATAGATGTTTTATCAAGAGAGAAAAAACCAAGGGGGAAATTTAGAGTCCCCGGTGACTTAAAGGTGCCTTCTGTGTAATATAAATAGTTTTCATTTCTCTGTGCTTGTTTCTGAGCTATTGTCTCCCCCTCCCCTTTGTAATTCAGGCATTGGTAAGATGAAAATCTTAAGTAGCAGTAAGAAAAAAGAAAAATCCTCATTAGCTTGAAGTGGGGGAAATATCAACTAAAATAAAGCAATTGACGTGGGGACTATGAAAATAAAGTGATATAATTGCAAATTTTGCAAATCATTGTAGTTCAACAACTGTGACAAGGTATATAAAAGCAAATTCAACTCTATGGATAGGGTCTTAAGTAAAATGTTCCATGACAGCCATATGTTTGGGAACAAAAAATACTATTTGTTATGTGTCACATTCTAACCAATGTATCTCTATTTTATGTAGTAAAATAAACTGTAATACCTCTTCCGGCCCCAGCAGAGTAAAATGAACCTTTTAATTTTCATTCAAAAGTGTCAAAGCACAAAATTATTTTTTCCCATTTAAACCTCTTAGAGGAAAGTTTCTATGTTGGCAGTAGATTTGGGAGGCGTTATGTGAAGATTTATTTTCAATCTCTCATTAAACGTAAGGATGAAGACAGAAAATTATTTCTGGAGGGAAATATTTACTGCATTAGTCTTAAATTTGTTCTCAGCTCCTGATCACTAAATAAAAAAGGTTTCCCAGTCCAGTAGCCGGTGTCATGTGACAATCGGTACATAAAATGCTAACAGAAAAATGTTACTTACAAGTATTTACCAGCGGTTTGTAAACAGCTAACCGAGACTACTGTGAATATTTGAGATGCTTTTTCTTTCGCTTTTATCGTGAAATCAGTAAGAATTTTCATCAGACTAATTTGGACATGCTGTTTCCACGCGCACCCTCATCCATCACTTAGAGTAATTAGTTTGGCCGCCTCTTTATCATGATGATAACCACGACACCGGCGCTGACTGCCCGTGGCTCGGTCCCTGCAGGTTACAGATGTATCAGCTGTGATATAATCATTACCAGGCACTCACAAGCTAATGGGCAGCAGCTTGTTCTTTAAGTCCATACGTGCATGCGCATCGCCTACTTACTATTCAAGGAACCTCTGGTGTTGCTCTCCCCGCTCCAGTTTCCAGGGAGGGAAAGAGAGACGAGGAGCACATTTTGTTTACTTCAGTGCTGTAATGCTACTTACAAGTGGCTATTTGTCTGCCTTTCTCCCCTTCTGCTTTCCTCGCCCACCTGCCCCTCCCCAAAGCCCACAACCGATGTTTATACGCTGCGGTAGTGTTAGGGAGTAGTTACTGGTCTCTATTTGGGGTTATAGAAGGAAGGACAGGAGTTCTCTTCCAGAAGGAAAGAAGGAGTTCTTCTCTTCATGTTTCCTCCTGTATATTCCTATGAAATCTCCTGTATGTGCCTATGAAAATTGGCTTCCTGTAACGTAACTGTCAAATTCTGAGATATCAATAATTTCATCTGGTACATAGCCGTGTTTGGGACCTAGTTTTCTTAGTGTGTCTTTTTCTTGAAAATTATAAGAAGAGTCTCTGAACTGTAACTTGGAGAAATATGTATGAAGCATGTGGCATAAGTAAAGAAATGCCTTTGGAATCCTCAGTTCTTCAAACTCCAGCTCTCCACAAGTTCACCTCTTGTCTCCCTCCCTCCTTTCCTCCCTCCCTCCCTCCCTCCCTTATTTTTAGAGAGAGAGGAGTGGGGGAAGAAAGGGAAGGAGAGAAACACCGATGTGAGAGGGAAACATCAGTTGCCTCCCATGCGCGCCCGGACCTGGGACCAGACCCACAACCTAGGGATGTGCCTTGACGGGGAACTGAACACATAATCTTTCACTTTGTGCGACAGCACCCAACCAACCAAGCCACATCAGTCAGATCTTGTCTCCTTGTCTTTAAATTATGAAATGTGCTTCTCAAAGTTCTCATCTTGAAAGGACCTTTTCTTAAACCATATCCCCTCCGCTATCACAGTACATCTTAACATTTTTAACAAAAAAATTGAAACAGTTGTCTATGTTTGCTGTCTCTGATTCTTTTGTCAACAATACTTCAATTAAGCTTTTGCTCTGATCTGCCCACAAACACTACATTTATAAATGCTGCCAATCATTTCCATTACTGTATTCAAAGTTTAATTATCAGCCCCTATCATATTTGACATATCGGCAGGTTTTGACACAGTTGATCATATGATCTGTCTTGAAGCAAGACCCTCCTGTGAATTCTGGAATCCCCTCCCTAAGTTTTCTTCCCACTTCATTTACTGTTCCTTCTGAATTTCCTTCACAAGTTCCTCTTCACCTTCAATATGTATTTTTGATGCCTGAGGGCTCAGCCCTTGGAACTCTTCTCTTTTCTCCTTTATCAACTTTCTTCGTTGATCTCATGAAATTTCACGGCTTTAAATACCATCTATAAGCTGATTATTACCAAATTCATATCTTTAACCTGTATCTTTCCTAAATTCAAGAGTGTATATCACACTGCTTACTCGACATTTTCACTGGGTGGCTAATAAATAACTCAAAACTTATATGGCCAAAATGAACCTCTTCACCTCTATTTGAATGCCCCTTCTATAGATATTCTGTGCTCCCAGCATTTCCCTGGTAGCAAGCAATGGCTTCCTTTCAAATACTCAGAATACAAATCTCTGGGGTCAGCAGTAACTGAAATAAAATACTTTGGAGTCAACCTTGACTCTTGTCTTCCTGTCATACCATGTAACGAATCCATCAGCAAACTCTTCGGCCCCTACCTTCGACACTACATCCAGAACCAGACCGCTTCTCACCACCCTATTGCTACCGTCCTGCCGAGCCACTCTAGCCTCTCATCGTATCAGCTCCATTCCGGCTGCTCTTCGTGCTTCAGCCCTCCAGCCCTCGCTTCTCTGCTTAACCAGTATCCAAATTGATCCTTAAAGCACAAATTGTAATATCTCTTCTCTGCTCAGAACACTCCAATGGCTTGCTAGATCAGAGGGAAGGACAAAAGCCTTAAATAGCCTATAAGGTCTTAGACGTCTCTCTGCGGTACCTCCCGCTGCCCTCCTGCTCCGCCAAGAGCACCCATCCCTCCGGTCTAGTTTGCTTTTTCCATCACACTTATCACCAGGTAACACTCACCAGATACATGATAGGGAAATTTACCTCATTGTCTAACTCCTCTGACTAAATATATCCTCCTCTGGAGTAGATATTTCGGCCTCTTTTATTTACTGCTGGATACATAGCACCTAGACTACTGCCGGAAACATAGTAGGAATTCATTAAATGTTTGCTAAGTAAAAGAAAAATGGAGGCAGAGTTTTGGCTCTAATCAGTCTGGGTGTAATGAATGTTAGTAGCGTCTATACACAGGTTATTATTCATTTAATAATTTTTATGTTGGACTGTGGTTTTCTTTTGTATAGTCCTACACCAGTAGTTAGTTCTGTCATTATTACTGATCATTGCAAACATTTGACTTGCTTCTTCAGCTAACCTATAAAGTTCTCGGAGACAAGCTCTTCTGCTTCTGATGTTTTGCACGATACTTTTGGTGTCTGTAAGCATTAAGCTGAAAGGTGACTCACACTGACATGTTTGTCTGATTTTACCTTTCTTTTCAAAAGCTTTTAATTTGAATGAAGTTTCTGTATATGATGCATCCTTATAGATATTGCCTATTTATAATCACACTAAAATGGGCATTTTTGTCATCAGGTTTATGGAATAGAGCTTGGCCATCCAAGGGCTCACAACAGAAAGTAGCTCTGACAAGCCATTTTTTCCAGAATTCAAAACTGATTTTTTTCTAAGTAATCCATTTTAATATGCCATTCTTATTTAAAGAGAGACCAAAAAAAAAAAAAAACCCACTGTGGATTTATTTAAACTATTGAAAACATATAAATATAAATGTTACGTATGTGTTTACACTTATTAGGTAAGTACAGATACATACATAAATATATTTCCTTGTATTTTCATCAAGACATTAATATTTAGGAAAATAAGACATAATCTGAAATAGAAAACAGAAACTAGAGAATACCTTCCTGTCACAAAAAGTGTCTTTCAACAAAATTTCAAAATTCAGTTATTGTTTCCACCCAAGCAACAGTGAAAATCCTCTCTCTAGAAATGCTTTTAATGTGCACAGGCAGGTGTGTGGGAAGAGCTCCAGTCTCAGGTAACCTCTTTCACTAAAGAGTAAAGTCTAAGAAAATAGAATGTTTCCAGATAAACCAGAACTTTCCCATTTACCCGCCGCTGTCAGGCATCCGACAGGGTGTGCTATCTTCGCGTTTTTATAAAAGTGCTGTGTGGCCTTCTGGGTCTCCTGTTTCATGTCTGAAAAGATGCACATTATAGCCATGAAGTATACAGGTTCCGTACTCAGATAGTCTGGATTCAAACTAAATTTCCGCTACTTATTGAGTAACTTGGGAAAATACCTTCCCTTTCAGCCTCAGTTTTAGGATCTGTAGAATGGGGATAAAAACAGAGCTGATTTTTGAACACAGGTTCGAATGGTGTAGGTCCACTTAAATGCAGGTATTTTTCATTAAACACAGTAAATGTATTTTATCTTTCTTATGAGTTTCTTAATAACATTTTATTTTCTGTAGCTTACTTTTTTGGTAAGAATACAGTATACAGGGTCTGGCTGAAGTCATGCCACTGAGTGTGGTCGGTTAGGGTGCGTGACTGTCTCACACGAGATGGACAGCAATTTAAACATTTCACCTAAAATGCTGTGTGGTGAGCTTGAGTGTGATATTGTTATGTTACAGAACTACATGCTTATGATTGTGTAATAAGAGAGTTTGCAGTAAAAGAGGGGTGTTATTTGAGCCAGACCCTGTACAATATATATAGCATACAAAATATGTGTTAATTGACTGTTTACATTATTGGTAAGGCTTCCAATCAACAACAGGTTAACAGTAATTAAGGGTTTGTGGACTCCAAAGTTACAGGCAGATTTGCAAGTGTGTGTTGGGGGGGGGGGGATTGGTGCCCCTAACCCCCATGTTGTTAAAGCTCAACTGTGAGTAAGTACCTATCTCGTAAAGTTGTACTGAAGACTAAATGCATTAGTGAATGCTCTAGAGTCCATGTCTCTGGCCTGGGGTAAGATCTTACTAGATTTTGATTGTTATTAATATTATTTAAAATATTTTGGATGAGAGAGTATGTAAGAACAGTCTAAATGTAAATTCAGCATTTTCCTGGTAGCAAGCAGCACTGTACTTTAGAAATTTTTTACAGCCATTAGATTTCTACTGTTTGCTTGGCTTAGTGACAATATGGACCAAGCACATTATTATTATCTGTAAAGTTATTTATGTCACCTGGAACACTTCATGTCTTCACTCCACTTACTCAAAAACAAACTCTTCATTTCATAGTGAACTCAAGTCCTACCTCCTCCATAAAGCCTTCTGTGATGAGGCTTCCATTCCACCGCTATTCACAGCATCAGCTGCCTATATTGGTCATCTGCAAAGCGGTCCTCTCTGCTTTGTGACATGCCACCTTCTGATGTCCTCATTGTCCTCAAATATCCTATACTGTCTCTATAAGGAGAGCTCCGTATCAAACGTCTTTGCATTTCTACAGCACCTAGGATCACTGCTTTGCAGACATCACAGATACACAATGATTATTTCTTGACTGTGTTTTACTCCATTCTACTTTGTACAAGGTCATAATATAATAGGAGTGATTTCTCCAAATTTCATACACAAAACATCCCTGCCTCATGAGCTTATACTCATCACATACCCATACACGCATCGTCATTTATCTGTTAGGACTAACAGCGACGTGAATATAGTTTCTTTTCTCAATGAACCGCCATGCAAGCCTCCCACTTACCATTTCCACGGAAATTAGAGTTTGCAGCTTGTTAGCGGGGAAGCGCCATGTAAAGCATTCCAGCCGCTGTGTTTAGAAATGCCATTGATTGTCTTTATTACTGGAATAACAAATCCCCCCAAAATATAATAGCAAGTAATATGATCATTGCCCTTGGAACTGGCCAGTGAACTACTTCAAATAGCTGTGAATGTTAAACATTAGTTCAGCCTTAAATAGGCACTGCAGAATATCTGAACATTAAAAGCAGCTTTCAAACTTAATTTTACAGAAATGTTAATGACCAGAACAAACTATTGAAGGCAGAAAAGAAAAGTAATTATTTCAACAGATGAAAGGAAACAGTAAACGAAGGCTCGGGTTTTAAAAGGGTGGCGGTAACTTATCTCTTTTAAAGGATATCTCTTTTGAGTTTTTAAACTCAAAGCACAGTGGAGGTATTTAAGTTGTTATTTACATAAGAAGTATTTTCATTTTCAAACACAGTTCGCAGGAGAAAAATTAACAGCTTCTCTAAACTTGAGTTATTAAGTGAAATACCATAGGATTATTTGCTTTCAAAGTGAAATTTAATTAGTTTTTAAATACCTAATTTAGACATTTTCTACAGCGATGAGGCATAGGGATAAATCACAAAGAGATAGATGGGCAGGATCAGAAAGGGAAAAATTCCAAGATCTTATGCTAAAAAACACTGCTAAGTTTTGCTTTTCTGCAATACCATCAGTATGTGACTCTGAGACTGTGTTTAAATATTAAACCAATAGACAAAGGACATAAATATTGAAAAAATATCATGGTCTTGGAGTTGTTCTCATTATTGCTATGTTGATATTTACAAGTGGATAGTTCAAGGAGTAAAATTAAATCATAAAAGTGTCAAAATAATCAAATCATGATATTGAAAAATACTTTGAAGGAAACTGAAGATTTATTTGCTAATAAAATAGTTGGGCTAAAACCAGATTTGCAGTAAACCAAGCCGAAAACATATGCATTATATATAAACAAAGTAATTGTTGGCACTTTACTCTATCAGATGTTTTTCTTTAGAAACAATGTAATTATGTTGCACTAAAACCAATAGCTAGATTTTAATCTGAAAATTCTAACTATATAGAAATTCAAACAATGAAAAGTAAGTTAGTTACTTAGGTGTTTCTATATCCCAGGCATTCATATCTGTAGCCAAGATTTATAATTAATTCTTTATTAAACACTATGAGAAACTTTTTCAGGTCCTAGCAAGTTAGAGTAAAAACTGAAACCCTTTTCACAGTATTAAATGGCTTCTAGTGATTTTACAAAATTAAAAACTGGTGAGCTGGTTACCCACATAGATCGGTCTTTTGGATTAGAAAGAATCATTGCCACAGTTAGAAATACTTTAAGGTTAGATTTCTGAAGGAAATTTTAGTTTTCTGAGTTAGAGTTTCAGCTCCTGGTAAACAGACCTGCGTAGTTCTTGTACTTCACAGAAGCAGTGGATCAAATGTCCGACGTGTGCGGGCTTATAAGATGGTTTCTTTAAATCAACAATAATGCAAATATGGCATTATTTCCTGTCTAACATAGTAGGGAAGAAAATATATCCTTAGGAATCCTAGAAATGTCTTTTACTGACGATGACATAACTCCCTTAAGGCAATTCAGCCCCGGATTGCGTTTCACGCTGTGTGCTGACTGAAGCCATTTCAGAACTGAGCCATTGCAATGGGTGTGCTTAATGTATATATAAATATAAATATAAATATAAATATAAATATAAATATAAATATAAATATAAATATATAAATACACACACACACACACACACACACACACACTTTGCTGCTTTTCTGGCAATTAAGAAAAGGCATAACAGCTCGGACAATTTCTTTTTCCTGTATGTCTCTCACCCTTTCCAAGTACAATTGCTCAATAAACACCACAAAGGTTAGGAGCAGGGAACCCTTGAGAAGTCAGAAATCCTCGTATAGCTTTCTACTCCTGGAAAAACTTAATTCCAAAGAGCCTACTGTGGACCGGAAGCCTTTCGGGTAAAATGAACAGTCAATTAACACATATTTTATATAGGTATCACATACTGTATTCTTACAATAAAGTAGGCTAGAGAAAATGAAATGTTATTAAGAAAATAGTAAGGAAGAAAAAGCACATTTACTGTATTTATTGACAAATACATATATACGTCGATCCTGCACAGTCGAAACTGTGTTGTCCTACGGTCAACTGTACAGTATTCGATCACCACTATTCACAGATGTAGGGAAAACAAAGCACCCATGCTTTATTTTTATAATGATTTCATAATCTCTGTGTTTTCACGAATACATATATACAGAGAGAGAGAGAGAGAGCGAGAGCGAGAGAGCGAGAGAGAGAGAGCACCTGTTTTTAAGCATTCTTGGTTGTTTTGATGAGCACAGTATCATATCAAGCACTATAGTAATAGTAATAATTAAACAAGTGCAAACCACGTTAAGCATTTTACATCTGTTATCTCATTTAATGCTCATAATGATAGCATAAGTTTGGTACTATTGATTCCCTATTTTCTAGCTGAGGAAACAGGCTTTGAAATATTAAAGGATGCTTGCCCAAATCACACAGCGAAGCTCAGAAGTGAACTCAGTTTGCAGCCTAGAGTCTGACCTCTTAACAATTGTCTCTTAACTATCGAGTTGGCCAACAAGTCTGTTTGTTTTTTCCGTATGATGGCTCTAGTAGCACTTAGTTGTCTTTAACTTCATTCATAACAATTTTGTTAGATGATATCGTGACAGCTGTCACGTCCACATGCATGAAAAAAACTGATCAAAATTGGTGAATTTTTGTGTAGCCATTTTAACACTGAAGATGGAAAAAAAATATGCAACATTTGCGGCATATTATGTTTTATTATTTCAAGAAAGGTAAAAATGCAACTGAAACACACACACAATAAGATTTATGCAGTGTATGGAGAAGGTGCTGTGACTGACTGAACGTTCCCCAAGTGGTTGGTGAAGTTTCGTGCTGGAGATTTCTCGCTGGACGAGGCTCCACGGTCGGGAGACCAGCTGAAGTTGACAGCGATCAAATCGGGACATTAATTGAGAACAATCACTGTTCTACCACATGGGAGATGGCCAACATACTCAAAACTTCCAAATCAATAAAGTTACTGGTGAAAATGAAAAATGTGTCTTTTATTTTACGGAAAAAGCTAAACACACTTTTTGGCCAACCAATACAAAGCATGGTGCTTAGCTCGTGGTAAACTGCACTATTATATCAACATGTCACAAACCCATAAAGTCATATTCCGAAAAAGAACAGCCACTGGGATGATCAGGCTCTGGTTTTGGAGACTTCCTTACAGCAAAGGTTCTCGGTTACGTTTGCTGATAGATTCGTGCCCAAACTCCATGTTTAAATAGGTGCATGGAATTCGGGAAGCCAAGGTACAAAAAGCAAACGATGTAAAATACAGCCTTCCGCCAAAGGAGCAGTATCGTGAGAAAACTTGGGTTTCAAGTTTCATAAATGCTGCCTTTTCAATATTACAGTGTCAGTCTTCATCACTCCCTGACAAGGTTGTCAGTCAAATCGCAATCTAGTTTCGTGAGACTTTAAACAAAGATCAAAGCAATGATACTGCTGAGTTAACATTATCTTACCGCTTAAACACTTTTATACTTCAGCATCAATATTAACTTCGAACTCTTCTTTCAAAGCAAACAAAATGGTACACGCTTTAATATCTCACTTGCCCATGGAAACCATAATTTCCAGATCTACTTGAGATATTTGTGAACCAGTGGCTTGAATTTATATTTTTAAGGAACTGTGATGTGGAAAATGCTTTTGAGCGCTTAGCTTCAAATATCTTGTATATTTTGCTTAGCAATGAGATAATGTACTGAAACATGGAATATCACCATTTTTCATTTCTACTTTAGGTCAATCACACATGAAAGGCATCAAAAATCAATTTAATCAGTGAATAACTGTGGCGAAGAAAAGCAGCAGAAATACAATATCGCCGGCTTCATCATCAAGTTGACCTGTAAGCAAAACTCGGAGAGTTTTATACAAGCTGTGTCAGTACAAGCCTCGGGTTTGGAAAGGCTTATACCATTTCTGCGAGGCTGATATGAAGCCATGACTAGTTTTTGTTCTGTTTCTCAAAACTGTCACCTGCTAAATGTGACCATAAACCCGAAAATCTACCACAGCAATACAAGAGCTAATTATGGGATGTCGGCATGCATTGATGCTATATATTAGGGGGTCAATGCCTGAAGATATTAGCCTTTTCCAGGGAACTAGGCACTGGGCACCTTACAAATTTCTCTATACTTAATGAGCATTTGATAGGTAGCATCAGGATATGGGGATCTGTGATGTTACATTAGGCACCAACACATCAACTGAAAATGAGGAAACGGTCCTCAAGGAATGATTTGTATTTTAGTTTCTCTTATTATTAGGACCTTAGAACCTCCCAGCACTAAAACAATTTTGAATTGATCCTTGGGTTATAGTTAAATTATGCCCCACAATGTATTATTTTCCTCTGAAAAATAAGCTTTTTGGTCACATTTGAGAGTCGCACTGGTCACCTGGCCAAAGGTGATAGAAAACACCTGGGAAGATACAGTCTCTAACTGTCTCTGAGGGAAGGAACTGATGAATTTATAACATTTATTCTTATGTACATTTAGGGGTAAGAGTTGGGTGGGGAGAAAAGGCAGAATGTTATTTTATGTTTGCAGCGGACTAGGTGAAATAAGCTGATGTGATGTGAGGAAATGAGAGGTAGGTAACTAAAGTGAATTTCTTCAAACTACCTCAAGTCACAAGCAGCCAAGAGTTCTTCGCAATTCTTTACAACACATTCGGAGGCCAAAGGGCCGTGGTCTGTGAGAATTATCTGATGCCTTGAACTGAAGATTCTTCTTTGGGCTCCACAGTTTTCTAAGAGCCAAGGATGATTCACCGTAAAAATTTCACTGTGAAAATGCAGCCACACACATGAACATATGAGCATGTTAGCGCTTGAGTGAAAAAATAAGTAGTGGTTCATATATAGTCACTGATGAATGTGTGTTTGTGTGTGTATTTTAAAATTTCTGGTGACTTCGCTGAGCATCCCCCACATATAATGAAGGCAGACTGAAGGGTCGTTGTAATTATAGTTTTCTACTACTGGAATACCAGAGGAGTCTCACAGAGCTTCTGGTATCATTTTGGGTGTCAAGATCAATAACTGCATCTTGTCATTAAAATAATAAATGTGGTCCTTAAGTTAAGATGACTTCACCCCAGCCTACTCTGAATTTAGAATTCAGAGAATGAATTTTGCCAAGAATGAGAATGTCTATGTCTTTGATTCCAGTGGGATTATATGAGTATTTGCCTATCTGATTATAGATATATGCTCCAATAATTTTTAAAAGTCATGAAATAATATAATACAATATAATAATAATATTATATTATAATAATCTATAATTATATTGTGTCATATGTTATATAATAATATAACAATTATAATAATCTACAGTATCCCCAATTTTACATATATCTATATATATATGCAAAATGTAGAGATATATATACATATTGGGGCATTTTTCTAAAAATTAGTTGGAAAATAATTTTATTTTATGATATATAGATTTATAATCTAAGTTCACTTTATCATAAGACTACTAAATCCTTTGCAAATAATTTTAAGGAAATTCCTTTGTAGATCCTACTGAAGTTTCTTCCCCTATATAGGAAGAGACCATTAGAACAATAAGAACTATAATTTAAACACAACTGACAGTTTTCAGAGTTTTATCTAGAATGATTTTGAAAACTTGCAGCCTCAAATAAGAAATATTGATATAATTACTTTTGAAAGCTGACATTACTAATCATGACATTCTGCCAAACATACAATCTTTTTCCTTGCTGTTTATGTTGATAATTTATTGGTCTTACAAACTATCCAATAATTACTTTAGAAATGTTGTGTGATAAGAGAAATCATGTTTAGGTTTGCCTTGAAGCAGTGAAAAAAATGTTACTTAGAAATATATTACCTTACAGGGAAAATACTTATTATGGCATTGTATTGTAATAATAGACCTAGTACCTAATTATCCATACGAAAGGATGGTGCCAAAAAAAAAAAGGAATATTCAATACAAGAAACAATCCAAAGCAGTACATTCTGATTTGAAATTTATGATTTTAAGAGCATTTTCCTAATCGCTTTGCTTTAGCTACAGCTCCCATACTGCAACTTGCTGAGCAAACAAAGTCCTTGGTTGTCCCTCTTCTAATCCATCTTTCAAATGACCACGAGATTGACCTTTCAAAAAGAGTGTTTTGATCACACTCGAAGACCAGGAAAACAGAACATTAATCCCTTACCCTGAAGATCCTGACATTCTACAGCTGGGTCCCACGGACTTTTCCCGTTCTTTCATCGACAAGTCTCTAACGGGTGGAAACTTTTTCACAGGACTACGCAGCGGGCCGACTGTCCGGAACACCACACACCTGGGTTCACATTCTGGCGCTGCACTTCATAGCTGTATCAAAGTGGCCAAATTGACTCATATCCTGTTCTGCAATTTTCTTATCTAGATTTTCGAACAAAATCTATTAAGTGGTTTGTGTGTATTTGTTGATTGCTTAATTTACTCGTTGTGCATGAATATAGCCTAGATCGCCTGAGTGAGCATATGATTGAAACTTGCCAAAAACATTCACGGTGTGGTAGATAACAGAAAATGTCAAATTAAGTGCTGACATCAGTGTGAAACTCTGTAATTCGGTGAATCTAAAAGTCCGCACTCTGTTCACATACGGAGATTATCAGTGCACCTATTCACCCATATTTTTGGCAAATGCCTTACTTCCTTGATGCTTCCTAGGGAAAATGTAAATATCGCTGGAAGCTCTGGGCGGAGTGGGGGTGTTATTAGGTGGAGGGATTGAGCAAAAAAGGGAAACGGATTCACGGACATGGACATCAGTGTGGTGATTGCAGGGGGAGTGGGGTAGAAGAAGGATAAATGGTAATGGAAAAATATACACTGAATTAAACAATAAAGAAATTATTGCTAGGAAAAATAAATAAATAAATATCATTTGAATACTTAAGGGACATTTCTTGCTTTGTGATATTTTGCTTAAAGTGGGAAGGAAGAAGAGAAATACGTTTAAATAATGCCACAAGTAAAATACAAATGAGCTGCATTATAGGAAATAAATGTTGCTTCTGAGGTTGCGGCCAATGGATTAGCCTCCATTCATATCTTATTCAGCCCAAAAGTAGATGAATAACGAGGGTCTGGTGTTATTAATTTTCCCAAAAGAGTGAAATTCTATGGTCAATTAAATCCAGAATGTTAAATTAATTATTAAACACAATTGTTCACTGCAAAAATTCACTGGATAGTGGCCAAGTCTACACAAGATTAAACAAATGTTTTGAGGGGGTTGTGGGTGATGTGTTACAGGAAAACTTCTTTCTGTTCCTTGAAAAAATGGGGAGGGAGAAATTTAAATACACAGCTAGAATTCATCTAGCCATACGGGTCAGCAGCCAGTGAGGGACTGGGCTGCCCGTCAGCCATCAACTTGCTTCAACTGCAGGTATCAAGGCATAAGCAAGACTCTGGACTGAGTACTGCTAGGAAGAATAACAAACCACTGGACACGTGATATTTACAACATTGACGTTAGAAAAAGGTAGGGAGGTTTAGAATTGGTAAAATCGACTCACAGAAGAACGTAACGTAGAGTAAGTTACGGTGGATATCAGGAACATCTTCAAGGAACTGGGCTTTGGAAGGCTGATTAGACAAATACCATATTATCCTGCCTATAAGTGGAGCCTAATCAACAAAACCAACAAGCAAGCAAAATAGAACCAGAGACATGGAAGCAAGGAACAAACTGACAGTGA